>DF360118.1:5291-18145 GCA_000787875.1 Solanum virginianum | reverse complement strand
AATCCCAATCTATTCTTCTTAGCCTAACAGTGTATTTGTGCAAGTACTCCAACCCTAGCCCACCCCCCACCCCCACCCCCAAAACCAACAAAAGAAAAAAGAGAGACAAAAGAATGGACCCCTTTTTTGATTCAACTGCCCCTGCCCCAAATAGGGCAATTCATACAACACTTAATAATAATATATTTGTTGAGTCAATGTCCACTTATTCATGAGGTTGTTGGGTTTTTGCCCTGAGTTTCTTACCATAATTGGAGTTTTCCTTTTACGAAACAGAAAACAGAAACTCTTCATATTTGGTGAATCCTTTTTCTATTAGGAAAAGGAAAATAGAATTTCTTCATATTTGTCGAATCCTTTTTGTAGTAGGAAAAAGTTTATGACTCTATAAATAGAGGCTCATTCCTTCTAGTTTGATAGCATTCACAATGTAGCCATGAGTACTTGAGAGTTTTGTGTAGGGAGAGAAATAGTGAGTCAACTTGTGTGAACCTCTTTATATTCTGAGTGAATTGGCGAGGTTATTTCTCTCGATATTATGTACTCTCTTTTATATAGTGGATTGCTCATCTCCTCTTGTGGATGTAGGTCGATTGACTGAACCACGTTAATTATTGTGTCTCTCTATGGTATGTTTCTCGTTTATCTTCATACTCATGGTCTTTTGAAGGTTGCTTTACTAGCTTCCGCATAAACACTTGATTCCTATCGGTCCTAACAATTAGTTAGGTTTGAGAATGTTGGAGTAGAGGACTGTGTCTTATGAGAAGTTCCCGGTGTGATAACAAGACCAGAGATTTGCGGTTGGATGTCTTGTGTCGAAAGTCTTCTTGGCAAAGTGGTGGTCAAGCGGCATGTCCCACTAGTTGGAAGTGGCAGTGCAAGATGGTTAGCAGATCCAATTGTGTGGTCTTGGTTTGTGGCGATTCGTCCAATCCTTACAAGTGGAATCAAAATGAGGCTAAGAACAAGTGTTCATCTTGGCGGGTTCAGTTCTAGACACAACATATTTAACAGTAATGAAGATTTTGTTGGAGAAACTTTTTCAAAGAGGTTCTTTGTCGAGACATGGAATTTGCTGAGGAGATTTTACAGAGGAGATTCAACCCGATAAAGATTGTGCAAAGAAGGTGGGGCAAATTTATTTTGTTAGAAATTCAGGCCAAGGGGGAGATTTATTGGGTTTTTCTTACCATAATTAGAGTTTTCCTTTTACGAAAAGGAAAACAGAAACTCTCCATATTTGGTGAATCCTTTTTCTATTAGGAAAGGAAAAATAGAATTTCTCCATATTTGTCGAATCCTTTTTCTAGTAGGAAAAGGTTTATGACTCTATAGATAGAGGCCGTAGGTTGGTTGACCGAACCACGTTAAATATTTATCTCTTTATGGTATGTTTCTCATTTATCTTCATACACATGGTCTTTCAAAGTTGTTTTGCTAGTTTCCGCATAAACGCTTGATTCCTATCGGTCCTAACAATTGGTATCAAAGCCTAGAGTTGAGAATGTTGGAGTAGTGGACTATATCTTATGAGAAGTTCCCGGTGTGATAACAAGACCAGAGATTTGCGGTTGATGTCTTGTATCGAAAGTTTTCTTGGCAAAGTGGTGGTCAAACGGCGTGTCCCACTAGTTGGTAGTGGCGGTGCAAGATAGTTAGCAGATCAAATTGTGTGGTCTTGGTTTGTGGCGGTTCGTCTAGTCCTTATAAGTGGAATCAAAATGAGGCTAAGAACAAGTGTTCATCTTGGCGAGTTCAGTTCTAGACGCAACATGTTTGACAGTAATGAAGATTTTGTTGGAGAAACTTTTTCAGAGAGGTTCTCTATCGAGACATGGAATTTGCTAAGGAGATTTTGCAGAGGAGATTCAACCCGATAAAGATTGTGCAAAAAAGGTGGGGCAAATTTATTTTGTTAGAAATTCAGGCCAAGGGGGAGATTTGTTGGTTTTTGCCCTGAGTTTCTTACCATAATTGGAGTTTTTCTTTTACGAAAAGAAAAACAGAAACTCTCGAGATTTGTTGGGTTTTTGCCCTGAGTTTCTTACCATTATCGGAGTTTTCCTTTTACGAAAAGGAAAACAGAAACTCTCTATATTT
The DNA here is from genome assembly GCA_000787875.1 of Solanum virginianum. Taxonomy (NCBI): domain Eukaryota; kingdom Viridiplantae; phylum Streptophyta; class Magnoliopsida; order Solanales; family Solanaceae; genus Solanum; species Solanum virginianum. The sequence continues at coordinate 16,042 of DF360118.1, read as the reverse complement.
GGTGAATCCTATTTCTATTAGGAAAAGGAAAATAGAATTTCTCCATATTTGTCGAATCCTTTTTCTAGTAGGAAAAGGTTTATGACTCTATAAATAGAGGTTCATTCCTTCTAGTTTGGTTGCATTCACAATGTAGCCATGAGGACTTGAAAGTTTTGTGTAGGGAGAGAAACAGTGAGTCCACTTGTGTGAACCTCTTTATATTTGGAGTGAATTGGTGAGGTTATTTCTCTCGATATTATGTACTCTCTTTTATATATTAGATTGTTCATCTTCTCTTGTGGATATAGGTCGGTTGACCGAACCACGTTAAATATTTATGTCTCTCTATGGTATGTTTCTCATTTATGTTCATACTCATGGTCTTTCGAGATTGCTTTACTAGCTTCCACATAAACACTTGATTCCTATCGATCCTAACAGAGGTGAATTGGGGTAACATGAACATGCTTTTCATAAGGTTTCACCTCTACATATTGACACTATAAATGAAAGTTTACACTGAGGTCACATAAAAACAATTATAAGTGACTATTCATAAAAAGATTAAAACAAGTTACTTTCTACAGCATATTTAAATACACTTATAGTATAGTTTTATTTTTACATTGGTCGATGTATATAAGTTAGATCCTTTATTCATTCCCAGTGGAGTAACCAAGCAAACCACTATAATTCATCAAGACTTGTCATTGGTGTGAAAGTAATGACTTTTTCTTCAAGATAATGCCTTCTACATAACAAGAAGGCATAAGTTTGGTCATTCAATTTTCTCCCATTTGTTTAAAGTTGCTTGCTCTAAAGTGCATGGAAGTTGGAATCACTTATTGAGGCTCTTCATGAAGCTTTTCTCACTCATCATAATTATATTAGTTGATTTGAACATTTCAGATTCCTATACGATTAGAAGGGGGTATTGACATAACTGGTAAAGTAATTGTCAGGTGACTAGAATGTCATACATTCAAGCTTTGGAGACAAATTATTACAGAAATGCAGAATAACACTGTTTGCACTAAACTCTTGTGGATTTGATCTTTCCTCAAATCACCCCACATATCACGGGAGCTTAACGCACCGCACTACCTACTTTAGATTCCTATATAGCTAGTAAGATACCTCCCCAAGTGGGAATATTATTTTATCAAACACTGATTTCTCCAAAACCGAATTAATAAGGTGGAGGAGAATTCTTTCCTAATGAAGTGGAATTGGGAATTAAGATCAAATAATCTAATGATGATATAACATAGAAAGGGGCATTAGTGATAGTCCAAGATTAGTAAACACTTAATTAAAATCACTTTTGACATTTTTCATGAAATTCAACTATAGTCTTTTATTTTATCAACAATCCAAGCACATGACCTTCATGTGTTTTACCATATTCTTCAAACTAGTCCTTTTTAAAATGATTAACAAGAACTTGAAATCACGATATGTTGACTAAATGAAAAGTTTACTTGTGTAGTTGTCCTATTGTCCTTTAAGTGATGAACTTGGAATTTAGACGTCGTGGGTTTTGAATTATTTATACTTGTTTTCATGTGTGTGCCTATATATATATATATGTATATAAATATATATAAGGCTCGATGCACAAACACTAGATTTTATCAAACATGAATGCATTGTTGGATCCACCACTATTTTAATTGGAGTCTGTTATTCCATTCATTTCAATTTATTTTGTCCTATCTTAATTTGATTCGTAATTTAAGAAAGTAAATAAAACTTGTTCATTTTGTGATGTTAAACTAAAGTTACGTTAAATGTAAGTACCATAACAATTTGGTTATGGAAGTATCGTGAAAATCCTAATGCCCACCAACACCTTCTCCTCATTATATTTTGGTCCCCTCCATTAGCCAAAGAATTAAGTCATAGTATGACCATTCATGTAAGCTTTTCCAATAAATGACAAAAATGCCCCACTATTTCCTTTTCCTAAAGTGCCTTTTTGCTAGTTGAATAGGATAGCACTTTGCCACTTTATTCTTAATTGATATAATTCTCTTAAGATATATTAAGACCACATACCTTGTCTCTCAACCCACAGCGTTGGTGCTTTTATATTCCTTTTCCAACTAGATTCTGATACCTTGCTTCATCATGATTTTAGGAATAGTGCACTTTGTGTAGGTCAAAATAAGGATCGAGTAAAAGAGCATCAGGGTGTGACCTAACAGTCAATAAAATTAGCGAGAATATTACGATATATCAGGATTTTAAAGTCAAAAATCGCTAAATAATTATATTCCATCTGTCAGAGTTATCTGATATATTTGCTAGGAAATGAAATATGGCAGGTACCTAGTGAAACAATCCAGTTGTGACATGGTGGCACTCCCCCACTATTGTGAAGAAAATGAAAGGAGGATCTAAAAGAAGTAAAAGCACAATTGACTGACTTATTTTTGGACTATCAAACATTTTCTCTGTTGTGCTTCTTTATAGGCCCACATATATATATATATATATACTATATGAGAAAATAAATACTTCATACAAGCTTTTGATACAGATATGAAATAGATGGTTGAAAAGAAGACAGAAAGTGGAGGTTAAATTATATTATCATGAGCACTCAATTGAGTCCAAACAAATTTGATAATAGACATGCCAAAAGTATTTGTAAAAAGGGTAACAAACTTAATATTTTATGCACTAAGAAAGAGACTACAACTCATTGCAAATGAGTAATTGAAGAAAATAATATTAACTAAAAAAGTATGTAGCTGGAAATGTGATGATCCACTTGTCATGTCTTCCTTCTCTTTAAGATTCTCTTGCTCTAGAGATTGATTCAATTATTAGAGCACTACTCAGGATACGTAGATTTTCCTAATGTAACAAGTTTTTACGACGAGCACAATCCCTTTTATTTATCTATTATTATTGAATTTGGAATTCAGAACAGTCTGTTCATGACAAGTCAAAGAAAGGTGAAAATGACTTACATTGATATAACAGACTGAATGATTCTCGAACGAAAGCAAAAAAAAGTAGAATGTTCATATTTGTTTGATTCTAAAGTTATGGTTTGAGTTTTTTGTTTTAAAAATGTAAATATCCTTGTATTACATATTTATTTAAGGACTTCAAAGGCTATCAAGATTTCATAACTATCGTTTGCTACAAATTAAAATTTTCTATTATTTATGCATAGTACAATGACTGGATCTTGAATTAAATTTGAAGCCAAATAGGTAATCTACTTTGTCATGCAGACAAATAATTCATATTAAAGTGCGGAAAAGTATTAATACATATTCATTATTCATCGAGCTTTAAACTATACACTAACTAACCCTAGAAATTTCTTGATTATCATAAGAAAATGTTTTGTATTTTTTGGGATGATAAATAGATAGAAAACCTATATACTAATTATTATATAACACAGATTTTGTATATTTCAACCATATTGATAAAGATAAATACATTTGGTTTAACCATACATATTGGTAAGTTTATCCATATTGTAGTTAATTGTTGCAAGTCAAATGCATAAAAAGCAAAAATTGTACTAGTAGATATTGACATAACCACTATAAAAATACCGCCCAAAATTCTCATTCGATCCCAATAAAAGGTGCCTAAAAGTTGAAATTGAAATATATCTCTATGAATGCTCCTATCTCTATAAATATTTATGGCGGAGATAAAATTTTCACTGATGAAATTTTTCAAGGAGGGGAATTTGGATAATTCCTTTTTGCTTCGCTAACTCCGTCTCTACTTAGTTATTATTTTCTCAAAGCAAGAAAATTACATAAATGACTTTAGAGTTATTTATAATATCAGTCAAGAGATATCACTAATATATGAATTGAGAATCCAAGTATCATTTAAGGACCTAGATGCTTTTCTCTAATTTCACGTCTTTTACGATTTAGAAGATTTTCTAGTATTTTGACTCACTACAAGAAATCAGAGCTTTTGTGATGACTTGTAGTAGTAACGTATTTTGTCGCCACAAAATATGATAAATCAGTGGCAACAAATAAATGTTGCGACAAAATGTTTAATTTTAGAGGCGACCCTTGAAATTGCCACACAATATAACATATTAGTGGCGACTTAATCACCATCGCCACAGATTGTGATGAATCAGTGGCGATAAATATATGTTGCAACAAAATATTTAGTTTTAGCGGCGACCCTTGAAATCGCCACAAAATATTAACATATTAGTGGCGACTTAATCACCGTCACCACAAATATTCCTACTAAATTACGCCTGAAAAATTAGTTGATTGCGACGAAGAAATTATTTCTGCAGAATGTCTTTTGGTGGTGACTACATTGTTTCTGCCAATATGTTTGGTCAATTATTTGTACTAAATAGATATTTATAGTAATTTTATATTTTCTTTGTCCTATTTTAATTGATTTAGCTCTTTTCAATATATTCAAAGTTGGAGTCATATATTGAAAAGTTTTAATAATTATAGAGTTATTGATGAATTATGAGTAGTTTTATATATTTTATTACTTATTTTAGTTAATTTGTCTTCAAAATTTTTAAAAGTATATATTCTTTACATCCTAGTTTAGTTGTCACATTTTTATTTTAGATGACCTTTAAAACTTATGAATAAGAAATTTACTTACTAATTTATACTTTTTTTTTAATGTAATCAATATTAATTACTTTAATACCAACTCTCTCTCTCTCTACCGTATATAATCAATTTTATTGAAATACTAATTGAACATATAAGTTGATGATGTTTAATAATGAAATAAATAAGAAAATATATTAATTAATAATAATCAAAATTCTAATATATATATTTAGTTAAGTGAAATAATAAAGAGTGATAACCTTATAAACATGTTTCAATCACATAATACAAAAATTAGTTAATAAAAATAGTTGTGGACTTTAGTATCATACCGGATAGGGACAAATAAAGTTTGAAATTTATACGGGAACAAGTTTGCCAAGTGATCACAAGTGCAAAGTCATGTCAGTTGGTAAAATCATCCAATCATCATTTGTATATTTATGATAATATAATATAATTATATATTCCTATAGTGCATATGTATGATAATATAATATAATGTAAATATATATTCCTATAGAGCTTGAAACATGAAAAAAAAATTTGAATGAAGTTAAAAATAAAATTAATAGTGAGATAGGGACAGAGGGTAATATGGAAAAGTATCTGAAAGGTCAAAAGTATTGTGCTTGCCAGATAAATTGAAAACAAAATAATTGTTCACCTTTTTCTACAATTTTACGTTTTTGTTGGGTGATTTCCGTGGCAAATTTAATAAGAGTTGGTGGCAGCTTTAGTCGCCACAAAAACTGAACCTTTGGTGGCGACTTGTGTTGTCGCCACGGATAAGTATTAGTCACTTAGTATAACCAATGACCCATGGGTCGCCACGATAGAGTATTCGTGACGATAATTTAACTTTTTGTGGCGATGTTTGTCGTCGCAAAAAGATTCTTTTCTTGTAATGACTGTGTATTAGGTAAGATTGATAATGGTCATATTCGTCAAAAGGTGATGGTAGCACATATTAAGAATAACATGATGACATTTGGACCCACAGTGGCCCTATAAGATATTTTAGCATAATTGCCAAGATCGTAAGATTTCAATCAGATCAATACAAGCTGGACAACTCCAGATGACTTCTATATTTACTCATTACTCTTCTCATTTCTAAAATTTCTTAGTGACTCTCCAAAATAAATAATGATTTAACTTTAATTTATTTTGGAGAGTCCCTCGCCTTCAACATGACAAATTGGAGCGTCATCGCCTTCAGTGTGACAAGTTAATTTATTTTGGAGAGCCACTCGCCTTCAACGTGACAAATTGGAGTGTCACTGCCTTCAGTGTAATAAATTATTATTTTGGATAGTGACTCGCCTTCAACGTGATAAATTGGAGCTTCACTGTCTTCAATATGATAAATTAATTTAAATTGGAGTGTCATTGCCTTCAGTAGGACAAGTTAATTTATTTTGGAGTCATTCACCTTCAACGTGACAAATTGGAGCATCACTGCCTTCAGTGTGACAAGTTAATCTATTTTGGGGAGTCACTCGCCTTCAACGTGACAAATTGGAGCGTCACTGCCTTCAATGTGACATATTACATTATTGGAGCATCACTGCCTTCACTGTGATTACATTTATTATTGGATCATCACCTCCTTCAGTGTGACACATTAATCTTATTATTGGATCGTGATCTTCTTTAGTATGACATGTTAAATCATGTGTGGACGTCATCAAGTAGGATGCAGTACAATGTGAAACTTTTTCTTAGCAGCGAACTGGGACATAGTCCAAAGAGGAATGTCAAACTCTTTGGACACGAGCGTATGAGTGACTTCCACCACAATCTAACCACACTCCTGTCAAAAGGCCTGTGGGTATTTCTTTGGATTCATCGGTTTCAATTTCGCATCCGGATGATTTCAACTCTCACCGGAAGCAATCTTTCCCGTCTCAGTGACAATATACCAAGAGCTTTGAAAATTATCTCCATGTAAATTCTTGCTTATGGGTGTGAAGTGCACCAGATTCATGACTAAGAGGTTGCAAGCCTCTTTTTCATAGTCAATTTATTTGTCACTCTTCCTGAACCAAATGTTATCTTAGCGTAACAAAATTTCCTTTTCAATCGATTGAGTCGAACTACAAGCAGTCTGATCTCCATGTTTGGGATATGTAGGCGAGCTCCATGTTAAAAACTCGACTGTACTCCAACCTCTTCTCATTCTAGGCTCGAGCTAAACTTTCAAAGTGCACAAATAGGCACTTCAACTTGCCCGTTTTTTATGAAGTAGGCACAACTGTGCAACAACCTGCGTGAGATGTACTCTGATTTTATGTCAAATCTCATTGGACTCTGAAATAGCTTTTGAATTTTTTCAAAATCGTGCATAAAATCAAATGTTGTGAACTACAAGTGGCCTGAATTTTCATGTAACCTGATATATGTAGGAAACCCGACACTGGGTCCGGCTATAATTTTTCTAAAGTTTGTACTTCTCTTTCAAAAGACGAAAGTGTGGTCGGTCAAAATTGAATTCGTCAACTTCCTTTGCCTCGGGTCTCTTTCATCGACCCAAGCCAAAGGAGAGGCAGCTATTGACACCCAATTTTGACCCTCCACATTATAAATTAATTATTGAGCTTTTCTTCAAATTTTTAATAATGTGAAATAATTATCTTCGAAAAAATATATATTTTTTAAAAACTATTTTAGAGTTATACTTTTTCGAAAATCATTCAAAAAAAAAGATTTTATATCTCTTTAATTATTTTGATTTTATTATAAATTATTTTAAAATTAATTATTTCACTTTGATATTTCAAGAAGCTCGTTAATTAATATAATTTAATTTGTCATGTATTTTTAAAATTCAAACCTGGGCCCCGACCCCGCGTGTTACCCTTTTTCCCTTTTTCTTTTTCCTTTTTACTTTACTTTTTCTTTAAATTTTTTTTCTTTTAGGTGGGACCCACGTGTCTCTCACCAACTCTCCTTCTTCTTCTTCAAAACAAGAACAACCACACAACCCTCCATTTTTGAAATCACCTTCAAAGCAAGAACACCAATGGAACAAAAAAAAAATCCTCCAATAGCCCTAACGTTCGGATTTTGAATTTTGAATTCAAATTCAAAATCCTAATTTTCAGCCTATAAATACCCCTCTTCATCACTTGTTTTTTTTTTTGGGGGGGGGGGGGGATCATTTTAAAAATGCTTGGTTGTGAGATAGAATATCGATGTTGTGCTTAAATCTTCTCGTTTATGTTTTGCTTAACTTGAGCCATTCATATTGTGGTGAATCGATGTCATGTTGTCGTTGTATATGTCGTTAAGACATTCCCGGAGTCGAGTTGTGATGTTATTTTGAATTAGGAGTTGATGTTGATTTCATGTTAGCCGGTTTCAAGCTTTTGTGGTGTTTAAGATGTTTGTTTCTCGTAGTTTATTTATGCCTAAAAAGTGCTAAAAGTTATTTTACTTAAACTATAGTCAAGGAACTCATTTGTTGAAATTCGAGTAAAGTTTTTTCTTTAGTAGTGAAGTTTGTCTTTTTTTTTTTTTTTGTAGTAAATCCATTCATTGAAATAGTAGTAAAGTTGTATGAAAAAATTGATATAAAATTGTTTGCTTGTGTGGCATCTAGCAAGGTTGATATTCTAGTTTATTTCAAACTCAATGATTTTACCTTCCATAGTTGATTTTACTTAAAACTATTTTATTTTGATGATTCTTAACATTTATTTGGGTTCATCTATATCGCATACTAATTTTTATCTTTGTCTCTTTGCATGAACACTGAATCCGAGCTCATTTCGGACTCGACCCTTGCATTTCAGGTCTTCCTTGAGTCATTGGAGGATGGGGAGCGGGTTATATATATTCTGTATACATTGATATACGACTAGTGTATATCAGAAATTTAAATTGAATCAAAGGCCCAAGAAATCTACAGCAACCCTTTGGATAAATGGGCCAACAGCCCAAAAACTCATATTTTTCTTTCACCTCATTTTGCGTACATTATTTGTATATGTTTGAATACTAACATTTATTTGCTTAGTTTAACTTAATTAAATTCCCCAAAGACAAATTATTTCATGTTAATCTAAGTCTTCTTCAGGCACAATATATAAATTGGCCCCTTAAATTGGAGTGAAATTTTAAGTTGGAACTCAAACTTTCAAAGTGCACAAATAGGCACTTCAACTTGCCCGTTTTTTATGAAGTAGGCACAACTGTGCAACAACCTGCGTGAGATGTACTCTGATTTTATGTCAAATCTCATTATGTCACGTCATAAACTTATTCCACCTATTTATATTTTTTAAAAAAGAAAATGTTACATCATCTACACTATTCCACCTATTTATAGTTAAAAAAAGTGTGTATATTTACAAAAAATTCAAATATTAAAACTTTTAATTTTACAAAAAATTCAAATTTTAAAAATTTAATTTTTTACTCCACTTTGAGTCTTATCCACTCCCACCCCACCTCCCAAAAAAGAATTTAAATATTTATTTTTAAAAAAGTATTTTAAATTATGAAATATTTTTTTAGTGTCAAAAACGAGAATTTTTTTAGAAGATTAGTACTAGAAAGAAGAAAAAAAATTGTATTTTAATTTGAAAAATAATAGTTTATATATAAATGGATGTAGTTAGGGTAAAAATGACAATTTAAGCCTTTTTTATTGTTGAAATCTTCAAAAAAAAATAGCACTCATGCGCCTCTTTTGCATGTAACACACATGCTTTGCCATGTCAACGCCTTGTGTTTACTTGATAAAAAAAGGGCAAGTTGAAGTGTCTATTTGTGCACTTTGAAAGTTTGAGTTCCAACTTAAAATTTCGTTTCAAGTTAAAGGTCCAATTTATGTATTGTGCCTTATTATTATTATTATTATTATTATTATTATTATTATTATTATTATATGTTTCAAAGTAATTAAAATTCTTTCACTAAGTGATTTTTTTTAATCAAATTTCATAAAGTCTTAAAAAAATTCTTTTCAAAAGTTAGTTAAATAATTTTCAAATCGTCGGATAACCGCGTGTTAGCGGCTATTTTAAGTGCTAATAACTTCTTAAAATAGTGATAAGAACTCTTACCCATTTTTTTTGAAATTTTAAGATTTTTTCTGTTAGAGTCTTAAAATTATTTTAAGTTTTTTTAATTTCTTTAAAAAGATTAAGTGGCGACTCTGTTGTTTTCTTTTATTATGTAAAAATTGGTTTTTTTCCTTAAATTAATTAAATTTATTTTCATAATTAACAAGGATTTTGATCCATACTTCGCTTTTCTGGTACAAGAACAGAGTGTCTCTGCCTTTGAGTGGTTATTCATGCTTCTTGGAGAACAGATGTGAATAGCTTCATGCGTTCATGGGATGAGTGGAGAAAAGTAACACCCCATATTCACAATCTACTTTTCTTTTACGATAACGATGATATTCAAACTAGCTTTCATGCACCTGGATTGATTTTACCTAGTGGAAAAAATGTTGTTTATTGGTGCTTCTTGTATGAATCATGACCTCTCTTGTGTCCTACCTTTTTGCAGCTTTATGTGCAAACTACCAACACATTTTAGTTATTTTTAGGGCATATATGTTTGAGAAGAGAACTTCACGGATTGTCCCTTTTGCGATAACTGTTTAGTAAATGATTCTCATCATTATTTTTTTTGCGACTCATGAACTTCTTTGAACCAACAAAAATAAAAATAAAAAAGAAGAAGATAACTTTCAACACACAATAAATGGTGCTTGACAATTGACATGACAAACCAAAACTTGTCCAAGAAAAGATAATACAACACAAGCAGACAATACATTAAAACACAACATGATATTTCTATCAACTTTCAAACTAAGGAAGATTAGAAGTGTCACACAACATTAATTTAAACTATATAATTAAAATACTTTAAAATATAACTTATAAATATATATATTTTAATAACAATAGTCAAATTGCATAACATTTTGTATATTATAAACATTGACATATTATAAAAAATTTAAAAATTATATAATTCATGAGTGTCGATTATATTCTTGTTAACAAAAATCCAAGAGAGTTACACATGAATTAATTTCAAGTACATAACTTGCTAGGTAAAAAGGAGTTCCCACAAAACCATAATTAATTTGTTTGTGCCAACTTAACATTGGCATGCTACATTTATTAATTAAAATTTAACTAAATTGTCTCAGGG
>DF360119.1:58836-78414 GCA_000787875.1 Solanum virginianum | reverse complement strand
TTAAAGCTATGTAAAGTTGTGACTATTTTGCTATGTTGTGAGCTATATATCGTGGATCTAATGTTGGAATTGATGAGGGGTTTTGACATGAATGTCTTGGGGGTGTTGCAGGGTATTGATTAAAGCTTTTACCACTGATTTTGCTGCATGATTTCATCTCTAAATTGCATGCTCTTTTTACCCCCATTACACACTCCCAAGGTGTTTGATATGATGTCCGGTTATGTTTTCTTGAGAAATTGAAGGTCCAAAGCATGAGATATGATATGAATGATATTGTAATGATGAAATGAGCTTATGCATATGATTATTTCTATATAACGTGTTGTATTAGACAATACTCAATCGATTTGGATGGTTGTACTCATCAACCATGTGAGGGGTTTATACTTCACCACCTAGGATGATTGGGGTGTGACCATCATCAACCAAATTGGGGGGTTGTACTCATCAACCATGTGAGGGGTTTATACTTCACCACCTAGGATGATTGGGTTGTGACCAACATCAACCATACCTTGTCACCTTAGATGATTGAGGTGTGATCATCATCAACCAACCAAGGTTGGAAAGTTAGATTATTGTCTTCTTCACATATGATATTTTATATGAGCATGATTTACTCAAGCATGTTTTACTTTAGATTCGATCATACATGCCATATTACTATATTATGCCTATTGCCTATTGTTACGCATTTTGATTATGATGCCTATTCCTTGTTGCATTGCATCCCACATACTTAGTATATTTAGACGTACTAACGCATACTCTTGCCTACATGATATCACTATGTGGGAATCGGTGTCCGAGTTGATCCCCCTCCTCCACATGGCTTGGCGGTTCTATTCCAAGCTTGTTGGTGAGTCCTCTATTTTGGGGACTTTAGTCTATGTTGCTATTATCTATGTATTAAGAGACTATCTTATGTTCTATTGACTATGAGGGTGAGCTCGATTGCTCTGTCTTTGCCCCGCTCTATCTATGTACTTAGAGGTGTATGTTGGATAAGTGTATATTTATGATATGAGTTGTTGTGGCTCCCTGTTTTGGTAATGTTGTTGTTTTGGCAAGCTTTTCCCTTACCCTCATTGTCCTTGATTAATATATACGCCTTTTGTATGCTTCCGTGACCAAGGATGTGTTATGACAATTAAAGGATTTTATTGGGGTCCTTTGGGCTCCCCATTCGCCATGTCACATCCAGGCCCTAGGCTTGGGTCATGATAATGATGATGTTTGTGAGGAGATAATTGAGGTCAACTTTTCATGGAAACGATCCTTATAAACATTCCTTTCATCATCATAAAGTCATTCAAGTCGTAGGTCACACAATAGATCATCAATAGCTCAAGAATAAAAAATTAGAGATTTTATCAAACACTTGGTGGGTGTGTAATATTAATATAAAACCATGTAATTCAAGAGTGAAATCATGCAAGAAAACTTGAAGTATATCAACCTACCAACACTTGGCAATACCTTCATGCAATATACATTAGAACCATTCATCAAGTCTCAAGACAGATCATAGATTCATCGCTCAAAACATGCTTAAATAGTCAAACTTTTATGAATCCCTATCCTGGTTCATAGTAAAATTTATAATAAGTAAGACCTATAAGTAAACAAACTTAGAAACATGCAATTTAAGTAAAAAGGAGGATTGGGCACCTAAACGTTGAAACCCACATACCATAATTTTGGAAATTTTCTTGAAGATGATTTCAATGGAGACTTGAAGCATGAATTAAATCCTTAGATCTGGGATGAGATATAACACTTGAATTTTTAGTGAAATATTTGTCAAAGTGTTTGAGAGAGTATCAGGGAATGTCTTGTATGATATGGTGTTCAAATAAGGGTAAGTATAGGTAATTCTACACATAGGAAGACTTAGGCCCACGACCCAAAGGCCTTAGACCAAAATAATAAAACTGGCAAAAATTAACATTGTTCTGCGACAGCGGCGCGTCATGCACCACCAGGTGGAGATCTTGGTTGGGCTTGATTATCTTGAACCATTTGGCCCTTCTTTGGTGCTTTTGGGAATTCGATAAGCTTGTGCCTCATCTCACTACAACCATAACAAGGACACGAACCCCATAAGCACTTTGCAGGGTGAATCCTCCTATACTTGTCACATTGTGGTGATATTGTCCCACCTCAATAGGTGCCTTAGAAGGATGCACCCTAGTATTAGCAACCCGAGCATTAGAACCTTGGCCCAGTTGGAAGCGACCATAACACCAGCCTTGGATTTGGAGAACCAACCATCATAATGGGCCCTCTTAAGATCATTCCCCCTCTTCTCCTTAAGCTTTACTCCTTCAATCTATTTAGCATTTACAGTGAGCCTAGAGATGTCTATATCCTGAATAAGCATAGTCGTGTGACATTCTGTTATGACCCGGACCTAGGGCCTAGACATGACATAATAATTGGGGAACTCGAAGGACCCCAAAAAAGCTTCTTAGCATATCATTACACATCATGGGTCACAGAGCAATAAAACAATAATAAGAGATAGTAGAAAGGGAATACGAGGCTAAGGGACATCCTTGATACCATAGAAACATAATAAGCTAATAGTATACCATTAATAGGTCATAAAGTTCCAACAACACCTCTAATACATAGATTAGAGTGGGGGAATGGACAATCCATGGGCTCACCCTCATAATCATAAGTTTCCAACATAAAAAAAGACAATACGTAGCACAAATCAAGAGAAGTGTATCCTAGGAGTTGAGGATTCACCAACTTGCTCTGAGAGAAATTGTACTAGGCACGTGAAGGAGGATGATGATCAAGTAGGGCTCTGGTTCCTACATGGTAACATCATGTTGGCATATAATATGCATTAGTACATTTGAATGTACTAATTACATAGGATGCAATACAACAAGAGATAGGCAATATAGGCAAAATGCAACATCATAAGCAAGGGAAGCATAATAGCAATATAACATGTATGAATGATGCTCGAAGTAAATCATGCTTATATAAAACATATTACATATGTAAGAAGAGACCAACATTGTGATGGATTGTCACACCCTACCATCCATGGTAATTGAGGTATCAATCGTTCAATTGGTTGGTGATTGTATCACCCTACTACCCATGGTGATTGAGGTATCAACCCCTCAATTGGTTGGTGGTTGTATCACCTTACCACCCATGGTGATTAAAGTATTAACCCCTCTACTAGTTGGTGGTCGTATCACCCTACCACCTATGGTGATTGAGGTATCAACCCCTCAATTGGTTGGTGGTTGTATCACCTTACCACCCATGGTGATTAAAGTATTAACCCCTCTACTAGTTGGTGGTCGTATCACCCTACCACCTATGGTGATTGAGGTATCAAACCCTCAATTGGTTGGTGGTTGTATCACCCTACCACTCATAGTGATTGAGGTATCAACTCCTCAATTTGTTGATGGTTGTCTTACCCTACCATCCATGGTGATTGAAGCATTACCTCCTCAACTAGAAAAAAGGACAACTTACAAAACTAAAAGTTGAAACCCACATACCATAATTTTGGAAATTTTCTTGAAGATGATTTCAATGGAGACTTGAAGCATGAATTAAATCCTTAGATCTGGGATGAGATATAACACTTGAATTTTTAGTGAAATATTTGTCAAAGTGTTTGAGAGAGTATCAGGGAATGTCTTGTATGATATGGTGTTCAAATAAGGGTAAGTATAGGTAATTCTACACATAGGAAGACTTAGGCCCACGACCCAAAGGCCTTAGACCAAAATAATAAAACTGGCAAAAATTAACATTGTTCTGCGACAGCGGCGCGTCATTGTACCAACTCAGATCGTCACTAGAATTTAAAAATTTTTGAAATTCATTTTTCGCTATGGGTCCTCTAAAATTCGGATCATGCCCATCTCCCACTAAATTTTCCCCCTGAACAAGAATATGAAGTCAAACTTTCGATATCAAGCACGGATTTTTACATATATGGAAATTATGATTATGGACACTTCCGATGCACATTTTCGAGCACTTCTTGGGGTCGTTTCAATATCTCACCCTTGGGAACATTCATCTCCTAATGTAAGAAATGTATATAAGAGAAGTAAGAAAGGTAATTTCAGCCCACACAAGAATGCAACAATGCACTTAAACATCATGTCAAAAATCCCAACATAAGTGTCAAAATCACCATGAACTTGTCAACATAAACATGAATGCATGCAAATGACATAGGAGCTGAGACATAATAATTGTAATCATAAAAAGGACTTAATGGGTTAACATAAGCTTGAATAGAATGATAGAGGTACAGATATTGCTTCTTCATGCCCACTCCCGCTCCTCGAATGACACCTTCGACTTGACGATTTTCCCAAAGGCCTTGACGAGCACTACATCCTTCTTAATAAACTTTTCAACCCATCCATCCGATATCTCCACTGAGACCTTCTTCTGAGCTAACTTATCCTCCATAACACCTACAATCTCAAAGAGCTCTATAGTACTTGAGTCACCAACACACCTCTTCAACCTAGATGCATGTAAAACTGGATGAACAATATTCATGTCATTGGGAAACTCCAATTCGTAAGACACCTTTCCAATCCTCCTCAATACTCTATAAGGACCCACAAGCCATACACTCAATTCCCTTTTCAAGACAACCACACCCAAATAAAATAAAAAATCTTTCTAGTCTTACGCAACCCAACCACAAAGCTATGTTAATTTCCTCTAACTTCCACGTAGGAATCTCTATATCTTGGCTTAGGCCACCAGGCCTTTGATGTTCGGCTTTGACTTGTTGGCAATTATGGCAACCAAACACAAACTTAGCAATGTCCCTCTACATACTACCCCACCAAAACACTTGCCTTAAATCTCTATTCATCTTTGTAGAACTGGGATGAATAGAGCAGCAAGAATTATAAGCCTCATTAAGAACCCTCTTCCTTAAGTCATCCACACAATACACATACAACCTACATTGATGTAAGGGAAACATCTCCCCCTTGGGAGAAAACCTCTACCTTGCCCTCTCTCACCAAGGCCTNNNCTTCCAACCTAACCCCAAATCTAGCTATCTGACAAACTTCTCTAGCCATCATTTTGCTCCCATCATCAACATGAGCTAGTCTACCCATACACACCCTACTAAAAGCATCGGCCATAACATCAGCCTTACCAGGATGATAATGCACACTCATATCATAATCCTTAAGGAGCTCTAACCACCTTCCTTCCTTCAAGTTAAGATCTTTTGATTGAACATGCATTAGAGGCTCTTATGATTGGTGAACAAATTGATATGCACCCTATACAAGTAACGGTGCCAAATATTTCAAAGCAAATACCATGGCGGCAAATTCAAGATCATGAGTAGGATAATTCTTTTCATGCACCTTGAGTTGCCTAAAAGTATAGGCTATTGCCTTACAAGTTTTCATCAAAACACAACTCAAACCAATTCTTGAGGCACAATGATGCACAACAAACCCTTCTAACCTTTCTGATAGAGACAAGATAGGAGAGGGCACAAGCTTATCCTTCAAAGTTTGGAAACTCCATTCACACCTATCGGTCCACACAAATTCACCTTCTTTTAGGTCAACTTAGTCATGGGGGAATGAAAAGAAGAGAACCCATTAATAAATATCCGGTAGTAACCTGCTAAGGGCAAGAAATTTCTAATATCCGATGGAGTCAAAGGTCTAGGCCAATTTCTAATCACTTCCATCATTTTGGATCCACCTTAATACCAGCCCGCAATTCCATATGACCTAGGAGGTAACCTCTTGCAACCAAAACTCACACTTCACATACTTGGCGTACAACTTCTCTTCCCTCAATTATAGTAGCATCACCCTTAAATGACTCACACGCACCCACTCTCTATGGGAATAGATCAAACTATCATCAATGAAGACCACCACAATCAATCAAGGTAGGGTTTAAAGGCCCAATTCATGAGACCTATAGACATTGTCGGTGCATAAGCCTAACCCGAAGGCACTACACTAAATTCAAATTATTGATAAAGACACCATAAACTCATTAACCACAGGAATCGACTCAATAGGAATGACCTAACTTCAATACCCCTAACTCCTAAAAGATGATAAATGCAACCCTTAGAGGTCATTTAGGCCTTAAGACAAGAAATGAACTTAATCCTTCACTACCACTTTAAAATTTTCCCCACTCAAGGACAGGTTCATTAGGGAGTTGGAATCTAACTCTACGGGTCCTATAATTAATGGAGGTACAATATGCATGCAACTAATCCACCCTAAGTATGATATCAAAATCCACCATACCTAACTCAACAAGGTCATAATGCAAGACAGAATGCAATATGAACAGGGTACAATCTCTGTGAAGTTTCTAGCAATAATAGATTCACTAATGAGGTAGACACCAATGAGAAGTTCACATAACTATTCAGGGCACACATGAAGGCCACTAACAACAAAAGGAATAATGAAAGAGATTGTGGCACCTGAACCTATCAATACATGCACAATAAGGTGAAAGGAAACTTCAACTTACAGGTATCGACATAGGACCCCTCATCCCCTCCTTATGCCATTTGATCAATATGATTATCTTATTCTTGAGGTCAACCACCTTTACACTTCTTTCGAGCATGTGGACAATCAATAACCTTGTGGCCTACCACACTACTACCATAATAAGCATTGGATTTCCTGAAGAATAGACCACCATGGTTCTTTCCACAACTATGGAACTTAGGTTTAGTCATCCCAACAGTGCTACCTTCGAACATCGGGTTAACCATTCTATCAATACCAAGCTTCTTGTTTGGTGTACTAGATGCTTACTCTTATCACATGGGAAACCACCCTCATACCAAGTTTTCTTGGACTCCCACTTCTCCTTTTTCGAGCATATGGACAATTGACTATTTTGTGGTCCATCTCAGCACACCCGTAGCATGCACCCTTGCTCCTCAAACATTTGCTATTGTGTTTCCTCCTGAACCTTGGGCATCTAGGACTAGTGGCATATAGATTCCTAGCTCTATTTCGGGATCTCTTTGCCTTTCCCTTTCCATTCTTACCATTTGAGGTCTTAAGGGTACCCACCTATGCCCATACCTATAGAGCATTACAAACTTCCATATTTGATATATTGCCATCCAAAGTATCATGAGACATATTCTGAAATGTAACAGTTAGGAATTAGTCATAAACCCTAGGGGAACTAAATCTATCGCACGACATAGATCGTGAAAAAGTGATAAAATTCCCAAAACACCTCATAGCCTTCCATTCATAGTTGTGGCACGCTTCACAACTATGAAGAAACTCTAATCGACGCGGTGAGTTAGATGCTAAGGACAATTAACAATCTAGTGCTCTAATACCATATTTGTTAAGACCCAAACCTAGGGCCTACACGTGACACAATAATCGGGGAACTCGAAGGGACCCCAAATAGTAGTCTTAGCATATCATTACACATCCAGGGTCACGGAGCAATAAAACAACAATAAGAGAAAGTAAAAAGGAAATATGGGGCTAATGGACATCCTTGAGAACATAGAAAAATAATAAGCCAATTTTATAGCATTAATAGGTCATAAGGTTCAAACAACAACTCTAATCCATAGATAGGAGTGGGGGCCAAGACAATCTCTGGTCTCACCCTCATAATTATAAATTGCCAACATAAGAAGAGTCAATACATAGCATAAATCAAGAGAAGTATGTCCTTGGAGGTGAGGGCTCACCAACTTGCTCTGAGAGAAATCATACTAGCCACATAGAGGAGGATGATGATTAAGTAGGGCTCTAGTTCCTACATGGTAACATCATATAGACATAGAACTAAATTGATTAGTGCTTATACCACCCTACCATCAATGGTGATTGAGGTATAAACCCCTCAATTGGTTGGTAATAGAATCACCCTACCATCCATAGTGATTGAGGTATCAACCCCTCAATTGGTTGGTGGTTGTCTCACCCTACCATCCATGGTGGTTGATGCATCACCTCCTCAACTAGGTGCCTAGTCAATTTATAATATTGTAAGTACTTTTCTTGGAAATGACCCTTATAAACATTCCTTTCATCATCATAAAGTCATTCAAGTCATAGATCATACAATAGATCATCAATAGCTCAAGATCCAAAATCAGATATTTTATCAAACACTTGGCGAGTGTGTAATGCTAGTATAAAACTTGAAGTAAATCAACCTACCAACACTTGGTAATACCCTCATGCAATATACATCAAAACCCTTCATCAAATCTCAAGATGAATCATAGATTCACAGCTCAAACCACGATTAAATAGTCATACTTTTATGAAACCCCAACAAAATTCATAATCAAATTTGGAATAAGTAAGACCCATAAGTAAACCAACTTATAAACATGTAATTTATGTAAAAAGGAGGATAAGGCACCACGGGTGAAAGGACCTAAATGTTGAAACCCACATATCTTAACTTTGGTGATTTTCTTAAGGAAGATTTGGATGAAGAGTTGAAGCTTAAATGAAATGCTTAGATCCAGAATGAGATTTGGCACTAGAATTTTGAGTGAAATATTTATCTAAGTGTTTGAAAGAGTATTGGGAAATGTCTTGTATGATATGGTGTTGACATATGGCTAAGTATAGGCATTTCTACACATAGGAAGGCTTAGGCCCAAGATACAAAGGCCTTGGACCAAAATAACAAAACTGGCAAAAATTAATACTGGTCTGTGATGGCGGTGCGATGCGGTAGCAACACAGACCGTCACTGGAATTTCAAAATTTATGAAATTTGTTTTTCACTACGGGTCCTCTAAAATTCAGGTTATACCCATTTCCCACTCAATTTGGCCCCCTAAATAAGAATATGAAGTCGATTTTCTATATCAAGCATAAAATTTGAGATATATGGAAATTACAATTATGGGCATTTCCAAGGCATATTTTTGGGCACTTCTTGGGGTTGTTTCACATTCCTTCATAACCAAGTCGGAGATCCCAAAAATAAACTTGTGTATTCTTATATCGAGGTTAGCTATAAGAAAAGGAGCATACTTAGAGAGCTTTGTGAACTTGAGGGAATAGTCCCTCACACTCATACAACCTTATCTAAGGTCATAAAATCAATCATCTTGGCTTCCCTAAGCTCAAGTGGGAAGAAATGATCCAGAAATGCGAACTTGAACTCCTTCCAATTAATAACATTACCACATAAGCTCTTTATCAACCATTGAGTGTACCACACTTGAGCCACATCTCTCAAATGATAAGAAGCCAATTCAACTTTCTTCACAGAAGTAACTCCCATATTAGTCAGCACCTTAGTCAGCTCATCAATGAACTCTTGAGTATCCTCAACAACCTTTGACCTATAATACTCTAGAGGATTCATTGGTATGTAATTTATCACCCTAGAGGCTGGAGTGGGATCCTGAGAAAGATTATCCAGCCTAGTCTGAGTTGTTACCACCTGGACAAGCATAGCAAAGGACATACCAAATTCACCATTACAGATTGGCTCTTCCATAGGCTCTTGGGAAACTTGGTTCTCACAATCAAGGGGCCAATCTTGGTAGGGGAGTTCTTAATGGAGGCATCTTCTGAAATATTGCAATGACACCATCAGGATGAGGAAACCATAATACAGGGTCCAAGTATGACATAAGACATGAATAAGTGAAACAATTCCTAAAATGTCATCATAGCCTCACACTCATAGTTATAGTGCAATTCACACCTATGAATTGGACTCTATTCCTCATATTGGACTTTGAAGATTATTTACTAACCTAGTTCTCTAATACCATGATTATCATGATGCAGACCTAGGGCCTAGAGTGACATGGCGAATAGGAACCCAAGAGTAGCATGTATTCACACATCATCTGTATGGAAGCTCATGTAGATAGTAAATACATAATTCTAAGGGACGGGAAAGTATGACTCACACTATGGGGATGTGATAGGGAAAAGAAGTGACATGGATTCATATGACACGTAGCACATAATACTAAGGGGCGGGTAAGTAAAATTCACTCTATGGGGGCAATTCAATACTTGGAATCTTTCACATCATAACATATAAACATATCATACTACTTATAGACATTTTATAAATGATAACTATTAGGTAGCCATAACCATAAACTTAATCTTTGGATACAACACTAAGCATATAAATGCAAACACATTTGCAAGATGTCCAAAAATGGCTCTAGTTGTAAGATTAAATGTGGGCCAAAACTTACCCCGGGCTCACCCTCAAGTAAATAACATAAACAAAAGTACCATAGGTAGAGGAATGGTGGTTGATCTTTGGAAGATAGAACTCACCACAAGAAGCAACCTCTATATCTAAGCTAACTGATATACAGTGGATGATGGTAGTCCTCAATCTACATAGTTAAATCATGTTAGAAAAAAGTATACATTAGTACATTTGAATATGCTAAGTATGCGAGCGTACAATGCACATGAACTCATTAGACAAACATTTAATGTTAGATCATAAGGGCACATATATAAAAGAAATCATATTTTAAGTGAATAGTTTATATTAATATTCCATGAAATGCATTATGCATGATGCAAAAAGTACTTCATATATAATGATGATGGGATTGTAACCGACATAAGACCAAGTAAGCTATAACTTGGAACTCCATCATCTTCCGCACAAAGGATAAAGAGGTGACCTACTTGCCTAAGGTAGATCCTTAGCCATTCATATCCACAATGGGCATAAACATACCTTGCTAGGCACATAATTCAAGAGAAAGGAGTATCGACCCTTTGGGATAGCCCACCGTGCCTCCAACCCCATTAGTGTTAGGACACCATCCCACTAGAATACATATATATACACATGCTTGTAAAGAAGGCAAAAGTCTTTCAAAAACATGACAATGTGTACTTAGGCTTAAAGGCCAAATCACATTTCATAATCATGCATACTTGGGCTAAATAGCCAAAACATACTTCATGTAATACTTTCATGCATAATGATAGCTCCTTTGGAACACCTTCTAGGAAAATGAATGATAGCCCAACCTGCCTAAAACCTCAATCGGTGCTCCCTAAACATAGTGGTGTAACCATCCACAATTGCTTAAAGAGCCAAAATCATAGACATTTATGTGATCACATTCTTGTCATAACCATGATATTATCAAAAGCATATACATAAACATAATTAGGCTGAACCCTCTTTATAATCTGTATAAAAAACATAGTCATGTATGCTTATGCCATGAATGAGATGAGAATAGCATGAGTATTAGAGATTCCAACTTAAATCAACAATACATTATGAATCCAAGTAAAAACATAAATAAAATTCATATTTAAATCATAATATAGATTACCTATGCTTAAATCAAGCTTTAAAGGGGACATGCACATTCATAACTTCAATGCAATTCATCATATTAGTACTTAAATCTCTTTAAAATCATCAATAAAATATATCTCATACATCAATTGAATTTAATGAACCATAATATTAAAAACTTATATTTAAAGTATGCTAAAATTCTGTGAAATTGAGTGTAAAAGAGTTTGGGTCTTCTTGTTTGAAAGAGACAAGGAATCAATCCCACATACCTTAGCTAATGAAGAAGATTCAAGAAGAAATTTGAAGAAGAAGAGGCCTTCTCTTGATTCCCAAGCTTAGTTTCACAAAAGCCCCTTTGAGAGAGTTCTTAAGAGTGACTTGAGAGAATTCTAAGTGTAAGGAGTGAGTTTGAATAAGAGGAATAGAGTATAGTTCATTTGAATGACCCTTACGATAAACTATAATTAAGATAAACCATTAATGAAATGAGTACAAAAATTGAGGTTCAAGTCTCAGGGAGGGGTGGTATGGTCCGTGAGGCACCATACGAGTCGTACACTTGGTCATAGTCCAACAATTAGAAAAACTCCACATGATGAAGGTCCAAAATGGTGATCCTATAAATAAAGAAAAATCAATATAGGTATATATACATAAGGTGGTACAGACCATACCAAGCCACATTGGCCGTGTGACACCTCTATGCCACTCCTCTTAGAAATATTCTCAATGACAACATTCCAAGATAGTGATCTAATACTTAGAAAATTTTCACTATAGAACCCGTATGGAAGGGTCTCATAGAACTTAAAGCACAAAACAGTCTGTGAGAGAGGCTGTACCATTTGCCGTGGTATCAATATTATAGAGTCTTAAGGCCAAGGTTACCAACGGTCCAACGAATTGTCCGTATGGTCTCACACGAACCGTGTGGGGTTCAAGTGTTATATGTCATGGTCTCACACTTAACACCAAGGCCCTCACACCCATACAAGTCCAAGGACCAACTCAAGGAGGCTTCACATAGTCTGTATAGCACTACATGGACTGTGAAGGCTTTCATGAAGGGTCACCTTGGTCTAAAACTTTTCCAGAACAAAATTTCCAAGATCTATTAAGTCATACAAGTCTGGATCCTTATAGTGGACTAGGCGATGTACCATAGTGTCACACACACTACTTTGTTTGATTGATGACTGATGATAAATTCTGTAATTTTCAGCTATGGTATTTTCCATCGTCGAACCAATTTGACACATCATTGAATTTGAACCATCATTTCTGAAAGTGGCACCTAATTGAAAGTGAATATTATGCAAAATTGCGATGGTCTTTTTGAGCGCTGAATTAGTTCAATGGATAACTGATTATGTTTTGCTATCAGAGAAACTTGTCCACCTAGAATGATTTTCTTGTGAATAATCTTGAGCACTGTTTATCCTATGATTGATGCTCACATATTATTTTGAGTTTGCATTGAAGGATAACCAAACAAAAGCATAGTTTTTGCAAGTCCACTAGACCTATACCTTTTCTCGATAATATAAGTCCCAAAAGGCAATGAAGTGAGGCTAGATAAAAAATGATCAATGATTCTCCCCTCCAAACATCCCAAAGAATTCAAGAGACAATTGCTTCAAGGATTTTAATAAGATGCATAGAAGAGGGGCATAGAATAATTCTAGAGAAGAAGCGATTGTCAATGGACAAAGTCATCAATGGACAAAGTCGCTGATAGGATCCCAAGGTATAGGATACTCTTGATTTACATAATTACTAGATATTCATCAAAACTTGAGACCCATTTGTTGAAAAATGGTCCATGAATTCTATGAGGACTATGGCAAGGCTATTCAAAAAAGCAAATAGTGGGTGAAGGTTGTTCTAAAGCCTCTTGATGCAGTGGAAATTTGGGGTGTACAGGTCTCGTGCAGTGAAATAGAGATAAATGATATTTTGGGATGCATATACAAATATTAAAATGACATTAATGAGATGATAAAGATAAAAAAATGTGATGATATCAAGCCATTGCTAGCACCAATGACCAGGATCCCTGCTCTCTTATGGTTCGAGGAGTGACCAATTATTTAAAAGAAAGAGATGAACATACAGACAAGATTTTGGTTCAAATTTATCATTAGCAACCTAATGCTTCACAAAATGAGTCAATACTTTTGCACTCTAAAATGGCACTAGTTTGGTGTATCATGGACCATTGGAAACTTAATCATTGGTGCCATTATAAGCAAGTGTATACCTCACTACCGTTCCCTAGCCTCATCATAACTTTGTACAAGCAAGCTAGAGTTCCCAAAATCAAAAAGATTAGCGTAGAGGTCACTCTAAAAGTATCTAGGGACTTCAAAAGAATTAAGGATGAGTGACATATAGATGAATAAGATCGAGCAGGAAAGAAGCTGGTTGAGAGACCAACGGTAGTTGATGTTGAGGCTCTCAAGTTCTATGCAACAGAGTTAGCCCAGAGGTAGGTATAATTTCTTTTTCTCTCTCCTTACCTTACTCTTCCACTACCCTCCCTTCCACTAAGGCACAAACTGAGCATTGGACTAAGGATGACCAATCCCCGATCACCAAGGCTATTACTTTAACTATTACACGATTGGCCAAAGCGGTCAATGTCTGCACCACTTAGGTTGAGTCTTTCTTACAAATGTTTATTGAGGCATCGATTACCAAGAAATTATCCCTTCACATTGAGACTAAAGAAAAGTAGAGGGAACTTATTAAAGCTCAATATTAAGCATCGACAAGCTTGAGGTGACTCTTGAGGATCTTGGGAATGAATTAACTAGTTTTTAAGAGAGGGTGACAACTGTAGAGAAGAAAGATGGTGGCAGCAAAGGCATGTTAGCTATTAATACTGATATTGATACTTTGAAGAAGCAGATGGCATCTTGACGTCCACAAAATTGAGTTCCTTTTAGGATGGAATAGAGGAGCCATCTAGAGTCGACATAAATACAACTCCCGATGATGTGATGGGCATGAATTCCCCAGGTAAAGGAAATGAGGATGTCAATTTGATAGGAATCCCAAAGATCGGCATGGAAGAATTGGGAGTTGAGCATAGAAAGGAGGAGTTTCCATGGTTAGAAGAACAAATAATGTGACAAACCTTGTGCATATGTGAAACGTAGTTCAAATGTGAATATTATGGCTCTACTCCTTAGAAATCTAGGTATCGATAATTGATATCTTTGATTTATATGATGCTATGGAAGAGGAGCATATACTAACTCACCAGTTAGTGCTCTTCTTGATAAATCAATCCAAGAATGGACTTGATGCATCTTGATTTGACTATTTGAGTTATTGAGCTTGGATATGTAATGATCATAACTTGTGAGTGTGTTGCCATTATTTTAATGCGTATCTATTTTAACATTGTGAGATTAGGAATTTTGTTTGAATGTAGTGCTTTGCAACATCTATAACCTGCTAGAGTTGTTTTGAAGAGTGATTTGGTTGATTCCTGATTAGAAAAGGACCTTAGGCTTTCTTTGGTTCCTTTTAGTTCACTTTGACCATAATTGACCTCCAGTGACAATTAATTAATTCCTTAGTAAAATCCTTCTAAGCCTTGATCCTTTCTTTGGCTACCATGTAACCTTAACTTATATTTTTGAAATAAAATTCCTTCATGTTCTTTACTAATCCCTCCTTAATCGTACAAAGAGAAAAGTGATGGACAAAGGCCAAGCTTGGGGTGTTAGTAAAAAGGGTGGCTGTCTCCAATACTAGAGTTCAGGAAAGAAAAAGGAAACAAAGAATGGTGCGGAGTCCTAGAAATGATAAAAATAAGAAAAATGTTTGAAAAAGTTGAAAATGTTGAATTGAAAAAGAATTATTTAGAAAAGAGGACCCTCCAAAAATTGTTGAAGGATAGTGCAAAATGGGGAGATACCTAGGATGAATGATCAAAAGCTAAAGAGGTGTCAATAGGAGTAAAGAAATAATAAGGACAAAAGGATCCATGAGAATGAGAAGAATATATAGGGTTCAAGGAGGGATGAGCCACTAATATCCAATGTTATCCCACTCGATCTTAACCGTTCATTATAACCTATACAATGTACTTTCGGATCCTATTTCAGAATGAAGTCAAATGAACTACTATTGAGAATAAGGACAAGCATGTAGGTTGAAGCTTACATTCTATTTCTCAATTCAAAGAGTGTGTGTAGAAGAGATCCTTTGAAAGTAATATTATACTCTTGTGTGAAAAGGATCCTTATTTGCATATGGGAAAATGGTGATGCTTTTAGGTAGTGATCAAAAGCTACATAAACAAGTGCGAGCATAGCCATTTTTTGATTACTTCTTACCCACCTCTTGAGTCTTCAAAATCACGTATGTTGTTTGTGGAAGATTGAGGGTGGATGACAAAGGTGGAATTGTATATGTTGCTCCCTATTTTGTTCTGTGGAAACTATGAATTGGATTGATTGATTTTTGATTTGTTTGAGGGAAAACGAAGGCGTCAGTTGGGGGTGTTGATAAGCACATATCTTAGATTCATTTTAGGCTTAGAATGGAAAGAAATATTGTTCTCAGTATGGTATAATGTTCCTAATACTAACTAATATGCATGTGTTATGTCAAGAATGGAGCTAAAAGTCAACATGTGCACAACATTCAACAAATCTTGAAAAAGGCCAAAAGTGTGAGAAAGGCGGACAAAAGTGTCTTCGCATCTTAGTTGGCGTGCCGCCAAATATTAAGTGATACCGCCTAATATCTTAGCAAAAAATTGCCAATTTCATTCCAGAAAGGTGGTCAGAATTGAAGTCACCTAACATATTTGGCGCGTCACCGAATGGTTGGAGAGACTACCTATTGTTGCAGATCTCTGGACCCCATGCTCATGACAGAAGGCCGATGTAGAAGGAACTTCAGCAAATCACCAAACATGATTAGTTGAGTAGTGGACTATCGCCTAATCTTGGAAAGACTTAAGGCTTTAAGAAGATGCAGAGGAAAGAAGTCAAGTGCATATTTTTACGAATCACCGAAGTGCTTGGCAATGGCTAACCTTGACTGCTGAGTGGAAACTTGGTGCACAAACTTTCATGATTTTTCATGGACTATTTAAGAATTTTGATAAGGACATTCTACATATCATTCATATCAGGTTTTACAAATAGAGAGAGTGAGAGAGAGAGTGAGAGAAAGATTAGGGTAGATAGAAATTCTTGCTCAATAGTACAAGGGTTAGAGGGTTTCAAGCATATGGAGACACAGATTGGAGAGATTTGGTGTTTTAAATCACCTATGGACGCAACTACTTAAATTGGTAATGAATCTTTATTATTAAGCATTACTGGCTCAAACACCCTTGTTGGGGTGTGTAAATAATATGGATCTTTGATTTCTATGTTGGGTCTTTGATATTTTTACTATATTAATGTTAATCTGAGTGAATTTATGTCCATTCCTAAGTTTAATTTGTAATCCTAAGGTTGCAAACTTAGGGTTTACATTAGATCTCTAATTATTGCTTTAATCTGAGTAGTTAGTGTGTGGAATGTATGTATTAGTTGGAAATGTTTCTGGGTTTCAGTTGAATACCACAACCATGGGTTCAGTGGCTAAGGTATTAGGTGGTTTGTTGTAATTTCTCCAGCCAAGAGTGTCCTCGAGAGATCCGCGCATGATATCATAATAGAATCATATGAAACACCTTCATTGTAATTGAAGCTGAGGTTACCAACATGCTAGCCTATTCACTCATTTTTAACTCAATTAGTATAATTTTTAAACCCAACTTAGTAGATCTACCCCCATATTTGCACATCCCCAACCCCTCTCTACATCTGTTGATTAGCTTCCTAATTTAGTTGTTGCTTACTGAAATCTTAATTTTAATTATTGTAACCCCCTACTTTGAACATACAATTCCCTAATTCAATGAAATACTTCACCTCTCGAACCACCTTTCCCTATGGGTTCCAACCCCGACTCTATTGTTGGGTAATATCCTGATGACGACCGTCCATACTTTCTTTGAGTAGTAGTATAGAGCAATCATCATGAAGATATGTTAAAGTGCTAGAATTTGTAGAACTTTAGAGAATTCCATAACTTAGGTGTACTAATCTATGAATGTCATGATCTGGACTTAGGGTCTAGGAGTGACATGACGAATAGGAACCCGGTAGTCCCCAAATAAGCCTCAACTACCCACATTCACATCATCGGTTCGGAAATGGATATTTAAATAGTAAACACATAGTTCTAAGGGATGGGAAGGTAGGGCCTCATGCAATAGGGATGCCATAGGGATAAGGGATTAACATGGATTCACATAGCACATTGCACATAAGAACTAAGGGGCCGATACGTATGACTCACTCTATGTGGCTAATACGGGATGTAGAATCTTCCACATTTCCACATCAAAATATACGTACTTATCATTATTCTCACAATCAATCCATTATTGCCATATCCAAAAGATGTGACATGGCAAATGGGAACCCGAACAATCCTCTTATCAAATCAATCACATATACATGGTCGCGGAAGAAAAGTAAACAACAAGAAGAGATAATAAAAAGGGGAAAGCGGGACTAAGGGAAATCTTTCATATCATAAAAGCATAAAGAGTCAAGCTTATAGCATAAATACATCATAATATTTCCAAAAACACCTCTAAACTTAGGATGGAGCAGGGGCCAAGATACTTTCTGGGCTCACCCTCATAATATCAAATGGTCATCATAAAGAAGTATTAGAATAGAAAGAGAAAGTAGATAGTGTCCCCGAACTTGAGGACTCACCAAGAGTATCTTCGAATAATCGCACTAGCCATGTGGAGGATGATCAAAAGGAGCTTCGGTCCCTTCATGGTGATATCATGTAGGCATAAAGTATACGTTAGTACATTTGAATGCACTAAGTATGTAGAATGCAATGCAATAAGACCTAAGCCAATATAGCCAAAGTGCATAATCATAGTCAATAGATAGCATAATATCAATATGGTACGCATGATCAATGCTTGAAGTAAAAGATGCTTATAAATCATTAAACTAGTATAGATTATAATACATATGTGGGAAGAGATCTCAACTAACAAAGAATAAGATGAAGCGAGCTACAACTTATAATCCTAATGATTGCCCCTTATCGGTAAGGAGGTGGTCTACTTGCCAAGGTAAACCATACTTTACCTTACGGGAGATCATCCATTTCGAAGAAGTAACCTTCCTTATGGAAGTTCATCTCATTTCGGAAAGGATTTCATGAGAAACTTCACCTTACGGGATCCCATCCCATTTTGGAAAGAATTTCACGAGGAAGTGCACCAAATGGATCCACTAGTAAAGTAAGGGTAAAGTATACTCCTATGTTGGCACATAGTTTGAGGAAAGAGAGCAAACCCTCCCTCCATCAAGTGCTAAGCCTAGTCCCACAGAATAATTGATATGGTCATACTTTAGCAATTTGTAAAAAACATGAAAACATAACATGAGTAGCTCTAAAATATCTTTGACCTCTAATGGTGAGCCTAACTTTAAAACATAAGAATAAATCATCATCAAACATTACCCTTGCATTAACCTCAAAGGCCCATAAGAGGTAAAATATTTGTAAAGGGCTTAATCCGACATTTACAACATCATAGATATTCTCATGAATTCAGTACATTTTAAAAGCCCAAAATCATCATAGAGTCACTTGATTCATAAATTATACAATAGATCATCAATAACTTTAAGAATCTTTGAAAAGGCATTTTATCAAACACATGGTATGTGTGCAATGCTAGTTCAAAATCATGCAATTCAAGAGTGAAATAATATGACAAAACTCAATGTAAATCTATCCACCAACATATTTTAAAACCCTCATGTAAGATACATTGAATCCATCGTTAAATCTCATAATGGACCATAGTTTCATAGCTCAAAACATACATAGTCTCAATAGAAAAATCCAACCTATAGTATAAGCTCGAGATAGATAGACATGCATATTTAATCAACATTTGATAAAACCCCAACATATTTCATGCTTGTAATTCATAATAAAAGATACCCATAGATAATACAACTTGAAAACATGTAATTTTCATAATATAGGAAGATTGGGCTCCATGGGTGAAAGGACACAATAGATGAAACCCACATACCTTAAACATGGGTTTTCTTAATGTAGACTTGAAATTTGAAGGAAGGTCTTGAGTTCTGAAAGTATACTTGAGACACATAA
>DF360119.1:45064-58814 GCA_000787875.1 Solanum virginianum | reverse complement strand
TGAAGGAAGGTCTTGAGATCTGAAAGTATACTTGAGACACATAAATTTGGATGAAATATTTGGGTAAGTGTTAGAGAGGACTATGAGAATGTCTTGAGTGATAGAGTTGAAAAATGGCTAAGTATAGGTGTTTTTACGCATAGGTGGGCATGGACCCAATACCCCAATGTTTTGGGCCAAAATGGGAAAATCAACAAAGTGCAGACACTACTCCGTATTGCGGAGGTGTCGCGGACCCACACTATTTTTTGAAAAATTTTGCGAAAATTATTTTTCGCTACAACTCTACTAAAATTTAAGTTATACCCATCGCCCACTTAATTTCGCACCCTGATTGAGAATATGAAGTCGAATTTTTGATATCAAGCTCAAATTTTGAGATATATAGAAATTACTATTATGGGAATTTCTGAGGAACATTTTCGGGGCGTTTCAATATCTCCTCAGGAATATCTAGTCCTTTCTACGTATGGGTTTTGAGATGAGGGTTCCCAGGAAACGGCCTCTCTACTTATTGCTCCTTCAACACCTTCAACTCCACCAGGGCCATACGATAAAGTAGAATAGAAATGGATTGAGTATCAGGAAGGAGGCCTCTCTACTTAGGTAGTAGTAAGGTCTGCGTACATTTTACCCTCCCCAGACCCCACTTGTGGGATTACACTGGGTATGTTGTTGTTGTTGTTTTGTTCAATATCTCCTCCTTGGGAACATCGGGGAGCCTTGGAGTAATTGGTAAAGTTGCCTCCATGTGACCAGGAGGGCGCGGGTCAAGCCTTGGAAACAGCCTCTAGCAGAAATGTAAGATAAGGCTGCGTACAATAGACCCTTGATTTTAGCCTGACATGAATGCAACAAATGCATTTAAACATCATTTTCAAAATCTCAACTTAATGTCAAAATCACCATAAACTTGTTACCATAATCATAAATGCATGCAAAATGACATAAGCGCTGAAACTTAAGACTTGAAATCATATAGGGGACTTAAATTAGTACCTTAGGCTTGAGTAGATGGGAGAGATATGGATATTGCTTTCTCATGTCCGCCTCAGCTTCCCTTGTGGCACTTTCAACTTGTTGGTTCCTCCAAAGGACCTTGATGGAAGTTATATCATTGTTTCTCAACCTCTTTATTTGCATATCCAGAACCTCCACCAGGACCTCCTCATAAGTCAATTTATCTTCTACACTAGCCATAACATCCAAAGGCACTATAGCTTTAGGGTCACCCATGCACTTTCTTAACAAGGATACATGGAAGACCGGATGAACCACATTCATATCAATGGGCACTCCAACTCATAGGCCATCTTACCAATCCTTCTCAACACTCTATAAGGACCCACAAGCCTTGGGCTTAATTTCCCTTTCTTCATATCCATAGACAACGCCAATTCATAGGCAACCTTACCAACTCTCCTCAAAACTCTATAAGGACCCACAAGCCTTGGGCTTAATTTCCCTTTCTTGCCAAACCGGACCATACCCTTCATGGGTGAGACCTTCAAGTAAACCCAATCACTAACATTAAACTCAAGATTTCCTTCTCACATCGGAACATGACTTTTGCCCATTTTGAGCCATCCTCAACCTTTCCCTTATCAACCTCACCTTCTCCAAAACCTCCATAACCAAATATGGTACAATCAAGCCATCTTACCAACCTCACCAAGGTACCTTCCTGTAGTCTATATCCATTCTCGTGGAATTGAGAAGAATATAATAGGTTGAATAATGAACCTCTCTCAAAATCAACTCCCTCAAATCATCAACACTGGTACACATAATCTACCTTGCAACCTAAGGTACCATCTCAACCTTGGGAGAAAACCTACACTCTACCACCTTTACCAAGGTCTTTAACTCTAGCAAGGCAGGATTAAGGTCTTGCTTTACCTTTACCTTATAAATCAAGGAATACTTAGAACCATCAACCACCACTACACCACCATTATC
Source organism: Solanum virginianum (assembly GCA_000787875.1). Classification (NCBI taxonomy): domain Eukaryota; kingdom Viridiplantae; phylum Streptophyta; class Magnoliopsida; order Solanales; family Solanaceae; genus Solanum; species Solanum virginianum. The sequence goes on along the minus strand of DF360119.1, from coordinate 56,855 downwards.
AACTTCAAACCACCCAATCCCCAACCTAGCCAACAGGTGAACCTCTGTAGCCACCATCATCAACATGAATCCCCATACAAGTAGTTACCCCAGTTTTCAAAGCTAATACCATGACCGCCAATTCAAGATCATGGGTGGATGAATTCTTCACATACACCGTAAGTTGTCTAGAGGCATACATTATCACGATATCACTTTTTATCAAAACACTCACCAAATTGATTCTCGAGGCATCATAATATACAACAAACCCTTCCAACCCTTTCTAGTAGAGCCAAGATAGTAGCGAAGTCAACATTATCTATCAAAGTTTGAAAACTCTTTTCACACTCATCAGTCAACACAAAGTTTTCCTTCTTATGTGTCAATTTAGTCATAAGAGAAGCAATAGAAAAGAAACCATTCACAAACCTCTAGTAATAGCCCGCCAAACCCAAGAAACTTCTAATGTCCGATAGAGTCAAAGGTCTAGGCCAATTTCTAATCACCTCCGTCTTCGTATGATCCACCTTAATACCATCACCCGACAGCACATGCCCCAAAATGCAACCTTTTTCTACAAAAACACACATTTTTCATATTTAGCATGCAATCTCTCCTCCCTCAAGATTTGTAATACCATGCTCAAGTGATTCACAAGCTCTTCCTCAGTTTTAGAAAAAATCAATATAATATCAATAAAAGACCACCGCAAACATATCAATGTAGGTTTTAAAGACCCTATTCATGAGATCCATAAATATAGTCGGTGCATGAGTCATCCCAAAAGACATAACCACAAACTCAATGTGCCCATACCTAGTCTAGCAAGTCGTCTTGAGAATGTCACACTCCCTCACATTCACTTGGTGATACCCGAACAAAAGATCAATCTTAGAGAAGTGACTAGCCCCTTGAAGTTGATCAAAAAGATCATCAATCCATAGTGAAGGGTACTTGTTCTTTATGGTGACTCTATTAAGTTGTCGGTAATTAATGCACATTCTAAGAGAACCATTCTTCTTCTTCTTCACAAATAACACCGGTGCACCCCAAGCTGACTTACTAGGCTTATAAAACCATTCTCCAATAAATCCCTCAATTGCTCCTTCAACACCTTCAACTCCACCAGGGCCATACGATAAAGTAGAATAGAAATGGATTGAGTATCAGGAAGGAGGTCTATACCAAAATCTATTTCCATTTCAGGAAGAATACTGGAAAGCTCATCGAGAAAGACATCAAGGAACTCATTAACCATCGAAAATGACTCAATAGGAAGGACTTTGGGCTTAACATCCTGAACCCTCACAAGATGATAGAGACAACCCTTAAAAATCAACTTTTGGGCCTTAAAATAATAAATGAATCTACCCTTGCCCACCACAAAATTACTTTCCCACTCAAGGATGTGTTCATTAGGGAATTGGAGGATAATCCATGTGTAAGGAGAGACCAATTTAGTGCAAATCCAAGGCCTACCACCTATGGGTTCATTTGGGAATTCGAATTTGACCCTATGGGTTCTACAATCAATAGAAGCATAATATGAATGCAACCAATCCATCCCAAGAATGGTATCAAAATCCACCATATCTAATTCAACAAAATCACATGATAAGATTTTATGCAAAAGGAAAATAGGACAATTTCTATAGACTCCTCAAGAAACAATAGACTCACCAACGGGGGTAGACACTCCATAAGGTTTACACAACAATTTGGGACTAACATGAATATTTTTAACAACAAAAGGACTAATTAAAGAAAGAGTGGCACCCAGGTCTATCAAAGCATACACATCAAAATAAAAATCCTGTGACATACCTATAAAGCATTACTCCAAGTCTAGTGACCCATAGAGGGGTATGGTTGTGCACATTGACAGCCATCATCATAGTCCTTAGTAACCCATGGATAATGTTCGAACTCATGATCCTTTGCACCATACACAAAATATTCACTCGAACTGGCCAAACAATCTCCCAGATGGTGCTTCCCATACTTATGGCACAGATGAGCTTGATCACCAACACCCTTACCCTTCCTTTGAGCATATGCACTATCACCAATCTTGTGGTTTATTTTTCCATACCCATAGCGTGCACTCGTATTCCTCAGATATGTGCCATATTGATTTATCCCGCACTTTGGGCACCTAGGATGGGTCATCCAACCATTGCCATTGGGCTTAGCATATGGGAGTCTCCCTTCAACTTGCGTCCTTCTTCTCCCCTCCTTTGAGGCCACCGGGTAATCCCTCATCTTATGCCCAACACCGCCACACTTAAATTAATCTGTAATCTCTACCAAGAGCCTTCCTTGATGTTTCTTGCCACACCTTTGGCAAGTGGCAAAAAGGGTCCTTTTCTTTGCGCACTTGGGCACTGGTAGTCTAGTAGAAGATGAAGCACCCTCAACTTGGCTCTCTTGGCCTTTTTCTCCCCCTTTTATCATTTGAGCTCTGGAGGATGTCGACTGATTGGTTGAGTTAGGCAGTCATAGCTTTGGCCAACATCGATAGAGCATTACGAACCTCCACATTGGTAATGCTATTATTCTAAATAGCTTGAGACATATTTTGAAACGTAATGGTTAGGGATCAGTAATAATCCTTAGGGAACTTAGCTTAACTACATCACTTAGATCATGAAGAAGTGGAAAATTTTCTAAAACACCTAATAACCTCCAATTCATAGTTGTAACGCGCTTCACAACTATGAATAAGACTCTAATTGACGTGGTGTGTTGGATTTTGAGGACCATTAATGACCTAGTGCTCTGATACCAAGTTTTTCAGGACCCAAGCCTAGGGCCTAGACATGATATAATGAATAGGAACCCAAACAAACCTCTTAGCATATAAATCACACATCTTTGTTCACAGAAGCAAAGTAAACAACAACAGGAATAATAAAAAGGTGAATGTAGGACTAAGGGAAGACTTTATTATCATAAAAGCATAAAGAGTCAAGCTTATAACATAAATACATCATAATATTTCCAACAACACCTCTAAACTTAAGATGGAGCATGGGCAAGACACTTTTCGGGCTCACCCTTATAATAATGTCAAATGTTCATCATAACAAAGTCTAAAGAATAGCAAGAGAAAAGGATCAGGTGGATAGTGGAGGATATTAGTACCGAAGGAGTGAAGGCTACAAGAGACTCCTAGGAGATTGCAAGAGAAAATAAATAGTGTCCCCGAACTTGAGGACTCACCAAGCTTATCTTTGAATAATCTCACTAGCCACGTTAAGGATGATTAAGAGGAGCTCTGGTCCCTATATGGAGATATCATATAGGAATACCGTATGCATTAGTACATTTGAATGTACTAATTATGTAGGATGCAATGCAATAAGACATAAGCTAATATAGTCAGAATGTATAATCATAGTCAATAGATAGAATAATATCAATATGGCATATTTGATCATTGATTGAAGTAAAATATGCTTATAAATGATTCAACTAATATATAGCATAATACATATGTGGGAAGAGACCTCAACCAAAAAAGAATAAGACGAAGCGAGCTACAAGTAGACCTCCCATCGGTAGAAGGAAGAGACCTCAACCAAAAAAGAATAAGACGAAGCGAGCTACAACTTGGATTCCCGATGATTACCCCATATTGGTAAAGAGGTGATTTACTTGCCAAGATAAACCATGCTTCACCTTATGGGGGTGCGTCCTATTTTGGAGAAGTAACCTTCCTTATAGAAGCCCGTCCCATTTCAAAAAGAATTTCAAGAGGAAGTACACTAAATGGATCTACTAGTAAAGCAAGTGTAAAGTATACTCCTATGTTGGCACCTAGTTTGAGGAAAGAGAGCAAACCCTCCCTCCGTCGGTGCTAAGCCTAATCCCATGGAATAATTGATATAGTCATACTTTAGCAATTTGTAAGAAGCATGAAAACATGACATGAGTAGCTCTAAAACATCTTTGACCTCTAATGGGGATCCTATCTTTAAAACATAAGAATAGATCATCATCAAACATTATCCTTGCATTAATATCAAAGGCCCACAAGAGGTAAAATCTTTGAAAAGGTCTTACTCCGGCATTTACAACATCATAGACTTTCTCATGAATTCAATACATTTTGAAATCCCAAAATCATCATAGAGTCACTTGACTCATAAATCATGCAATAGATCATCAATAACTTTAAGAATCCTAGAAAAGGCATTCTATCAAACACTTTGTGATTGGACAATACTAGTTCAAAGTCATGCAATTCAAGAGTGAAATAATATGAGAATACTCAATGTAAATCAACCCACTAACATATTATAAAATCCTCATGTAAGACACCTTGAAATCCATCATCAAATCTCATAATAGATCATAGTTTAATAGCTCAAAACATACATAGTCTCAATAGTCAAAACCAAACTCATAGTATAAGCTTGAGATAGATAGACATGCATATTTAATATATATTTCATAAAACCACAACATATTTCATGCTTATAATTCATAATAAAAGATAACCATAGATAATATAACTTGAAAACATGCAATTTTGATAAAATAGGAAAATTGGGCTCCATGGGTGAAAGGACCCAATAGATGAAACCCATATACCTCAAAATTGGGTATTCTTGATGTAGAATTAAAGGAGACTTGAAGCTTGAAAGGTGTTCTTCAAATTTGGTATTACGCTTGAGACACTTGAATTTGGATGAAATATTTGGTTAAGTGTTAGAGAGGGTTTTGAGATAGTCTTGTGTGCTATAGAGTTGAAAAATGGCTAAGTATAGGTTTGTTTTACGGATAGTTGGTCATGGGGACAAGACCCTAATATTTTCGGCTGAAACTAGAGAATCAAGGAAGTGCAACCACTACTCTGCGATGGGTCTGCATCGCAGAGGTATCGGAACCCACACTATTTTTGAAAAAGTTTGCGAAAATCATTTTTCACTATGAGTCTCCTAAAATCTGGGTTATACCCATTCCCCATTCAATTTTATCCCTTGATCAAGAATATGAAGTCAAATTTTTTATATCACGCATAGATTTTGAGATATATGGAAGTTACAATTATACGCATTTCCGAGGCACATTTTCGGGGCATTTCATAGCCACAACCCTTATCATCTTCTTTGAATACAATACTTAACATATAAACATAAAAGAGTCGACAAGATGTCCAAAAATACCTCTAATTACAAGATTTGATAGGGGCCAAGACATATCCTAAGATTACCCTCAAAGTAAAAAACATAAACAAAACTACATAGGTAGAGGAATCGTGGCTTTTTCATTGACGATAAGACTCACCATGACAAGTATCTCAATATCCAATCTAGCTGTCGTATCGATGGATGAAGGAAACTTAGATTAGGCAAAAGTATGTGTTAGTACATTTGAATATACTAATATGCGAGCATGTAATGCATATGACTTATCGAACCTACATTCAATGTTAGATGACAAGGGTACATAATATAGAAAGAGATGTATATAATCAAGAGAGTGATATAACGATATGCCAGGAAATCTATGATACATGAAATGCAATAATGCTCATATATAGTTGAGATAGACTATAACTGACAAATCAAACTCATACTAGCTATTACATGAATTAGTCCAATGTAGACCTCCCATCGGTAGAAGAAGATTACTTGTCAAAGGTAATCTACATCACACCTTACGACCTAGTCATTTTGGTGGATGGACACCTTTCTTACAACCAGGTCATTTTAGAAGGATTTCTAATATCACATTAATGTCTAACCATTCCTTATGACTAAGTCATTTTGGTGATGGATACCATATACCTATGTTGACACATCGTATAAAGAAAGGGAGAGGACCCTTGGGGATAGCCCTGAAGCCCCAATCTATTGGTGCTAAGTCAAATATCCCATGAGTATACTTATACATATACATGGTTTCGAAAGAGGCAATAGTCTTTTCAAATCCTTTCAACTCATATTTCGGCTTAAAAGCAAAACATTCTTCATAATCATGCATACTTGGGTTAAAAGCCCAAATTACAATTCAATAAATACTTTTCATGCATAGCAATAACTCATTCACACAACAATATGGTGCAAGCACCCAATATGCTCAAAGAACCAGTAACAATTGACATTTATGTGATGACATTCTTGTCATAACCAAAATCATATACATACATAATTGGGCTTAACCCACTCCATAATTTTTATAAAATCCAATGCTTGTGAATGCATATGCCATGAATGATGTGAAAATAGCATAGGTAATTGTGATTCAATCTAAATTCATCAATACAATAGGAAATTCAAGTAAATCCATCATTAAATCCATATTTAAATTATAATATAGATCAATCATGCTTACATCAAACTTTAAAGGGACAATTCATAATCAAATGTTCATAATACTCATATAATTCAATGTATGAGGGCTCAAATCAACTGAAACTCAATAATAAAGCATAGTCCATACTTTTATTAAATTTAATGAACAATAATTTTCAAAACTCATATTTAAAGTAAGAAAATTTTCATGAAAATTTATTGAAAAATGTTTGAGTCTTATGGTTTGAAAGGGACCAAGAATCAATTCCACATATCGTAGCTAATTGAGAGGATTCAAAAAGAAATTTGATGAAGAAAAGAGTCTTCCCTTGATTCCCAAGCTTAGTCTTGACAAGAATCTTTGAGGTAGTTCTTAAGAGAAAGTTGAAATAATTCTAAGCGTGAGAATGAATTTGAATGAGAGGAAAAGAGTTTGGGTCATTCGGAGGTCTTAAGATAGCATAGAAAGTCACCAAAGCCCTTAAGGAGTAGCCATAATTTTTAAAAAAAACCATTAATGAAGTGGGAATAAATTTTTTTGCCAAGGGCCCCATGAGAAAGTCTCATGGTCCATATAAGATCTCATTGACCGTGAACCCTCCCATGACACCGTACTTAGCCCAATCTCAGAAAACACTGCACAAATGGGCTTTGTGAAAACAAGAATAACTTCTTGATCCAAACTCAAAATATGGTGAAACCAGATGCGTTGGAGAGCTAGTTCAAAGAAATTCAATTTGATAGGTCATGAGACACCTAGTTCTTTTTGTCCGAAGAGATATGACCATTTCAATTAGATCCTTCTACCAGTTATTGTGAAAAGCTTAGCCAATGGAATTCCTTTGAACTTTGCTTGATGTAGGAGACCTATGATATCCCTAAAAAATATAAACAAGCTTGAATTGAGGGATTTAAAGTGAACTTAGATTGAGTTTGAAGATTCCATACTTAGAAAAAATTTCACTCCAACGCCCATACGAAGGTCCTCACGAATCGTGAAGGACTATATGGTCTGTGAGAGGGTCCCCGTGTGAAATATCTTGGCAAAAATATGGATTTTTAAGGCCAAGGCTACCCATACAGTCCATAACACAGACTATGAAGCCTCAGCCAAATCGTATGGGATCTATGTGTGGTATGTCTTAGTCTCAAACTTCCAGATTAAATCCTACATACCCCACACAAGGCCAAGGGCCACTTCAAGGAGCTTCCACATGGTATGTATACCCTTAAAAGGATCGTGAAAGCTTCTATGAAGCATCACCTTTGTCTAAAACATTCCGAGACCAAATTTCAAGCTCCATTAAGGTCATATAAATTCTGGATTCTTACAAAGACTCCATTAATTCATAGTCTCCTGTTCTCTAGGATTGTTGTGAGCCCCACTGCTTTTAATTTATTCAAGTGCCATAGGGAAATTATCTTCTGGAATTTTTGGGATGTCTGGAGGAGAAGGTCAAAGAGTTTTTGACCTAGCTTCACTTCAGTTTCGCTTTGGACTTATCTCTAAAGGGGAAGGTGTAGGTGTAAGTTATTTTGATGCAATGTGATTTAATTTTGGTCATCCCTACAAGACAAGCTCAAAAACAAATGTGAGATGTACTCATAAGAGAGTACAATCTAAAAGTAAACATAAGAAAAACATACAGGATAGACTAGTCTATTTGTCCGCAAAACATGTTCGACAACGCATCAAAATAATTCGATAGTAAAATAGAATATCTCCTTTTTTCATAGGTTTTAAACTTTTAAACACTGTTACTTCTTGAAGTGGATGTACGAATTTGGCAACCGGGTGAATTGATTCAATAGCTAAAAAACCATTATCAAAATTTACAAAGCTCAGCATTAAATTTCAATTAGTGTGTGTGACGATTCAACGAATTGCTGAGTCTACAATGTGGTCAAAATGACTATTTCCAAAATGATTTGCAAGGCCTACACTTTCCAATTAAGTATTCAATAAATTTGCACAAAATAAGGGAAATGTCACACGCTACCTAACCATCAAAACCCAAACACATGCTTAAAGACCTATTGCTACCTTCATATTATCACCATGGCTCCAAACTCAATTAAATAATGATCTACCCTTAAGATTGACATCACCTAATCTATTATCGGGCAAGTTCAAGTTGCTCAGAAGAATTTAGTGGTTACTCAAAATTCACCCTTAGCCTACAAAAATAACATATTTAGCAAGCATGCATATTCATTCAAATCGTTAAAAAATTCATAAGAATTTTCCAACAAAATGCTATTTAACAAAAACATCATGACTAATATTGGGAATATGCACCACATCATATATGTTGTTACCTATTGAAATAGGGAATATGGATAATATTATAGAACCAATTATCTTATGGGGCACCCCATTGTTGACTACCATGTCTCCTTTGATCTCCATAAGTAACCTTCCCTTGAGGATGGAAATCTTGACACTCGTTTTGAGAATTTGAACAATCCACAATCTTGTGGCCCATTTTGCCACTCCTGGTTCAAGAATCCACATCTCTATTGCATCTACCAATTATTCTTAAAAAATCTTTAACACTTAGGAATTATTTGTCCACCATTGCAATAATGAGCTTCAGTATTAGGCAGCCTATCATTTGTGAACCTAAATTTCCCTTAAAACGCCCTAAAAATGCCCCAAAAAAATGCTTCGGAAATGCCCATAATCATAATTTTTATATATCTCAAAATTCGTGCGTGATATCAAAAATTTGACTTCATATTTATGATTGAGGGCAAAATTGAATGGTAAATGGGCATAATTCTGATTTTAGAGGACCCATATTTTTGCGGAATTACAAATTCCAGTGGCGATATTGCCCTGGCCGCGGCGCACTAGAGACGCGGATCAGTGTTGATTTTTACTAAAAATTTTGTTTCGGCCCAAGGGCCTTAGAATCATAGCTCCATGTCCACATATGCGTGAAAACACCTATACTTAGCCATTTTTCAACTCTATATCACTCATGACCCTCTCAAATCCCTTCCTAACACTTAACTAAATATTTCATCCAAATTCAAGTGTCCCAAGCATAATTCTGCATCGCAAGAACTTCATTCATTCTTCAAGTAACCTTGTAGTCTATATCAAGAAAACACAAGTTTAAGGTATGTGGGTTTCATCCATTAGGTTATTTTACCTATGGAGCCCAACCTCTCTTTTTAGGAAAATTACATGTTTTCAAGTTGTATCATCTATGGGTATCTCTTATAATGGATTTGAATTATAAATTTTGTTGGGGATTTATGAAATGTTGATTGAATGTGCATATTTATCTATCTCAAGCTTATACTATAAATTGATTTTGTCTATTCAGACTATGCATGTTTTAAGCTATGAAACTATGATCTATTATGACATTTGATGATGGATTTCAAGGTATCTTACCAGAGGGTTTTATGATATGTTGGTGGGTTGATATACTTTGAGTTTACTCACATTATTTCACTCTTGAATTGCATGACTTTGAACTTGTATTACACACCCACCAAGTTTTTGATAAAATATCTTGCTACAGATTCTCAACTTGTTGATGGTCTATTATATCATTTATAAGTAAAGTGACTTTATGATGATTAAGGGATTTTATATATGTATTTAATTCATGAAAAGTATCTGTAGTGTCGTAATTGACCACACCTAGTTTGGGGGTAACATGCCCAATCACCTTGTCGAGGGGCTAACATGCCTCAACCACTTTGTCGGGGGGTGCCATGCCCGTACTACCATGTCGAGGGGTAGATACCATGATCACCTTGTCAGGGGGTGCCATGCCCGTACTACCATATCGAGGGGTAGATACCTTGATCACCTTATCAGGAGGTACCATACCTGTACTACCATGTCGAGGGGTAGATACCTTGATCACCTTATCAGGGGGTGCCATGCCCATACTACCATGTTGAGAGGCAGATACCTTGATCACCATTTTGAGTGGTAGATACCTGAATCACCATCCAAGGGGGTGACATACCTTGGATTCCAAGTAATAGTTTGTTGGTCTATAATTATGGTCGGTTCCTACACATGTAGTATTTATTTGCAAGTTATCTGACTTATAAGCATGTTTTACCTCAAGCATTGATCATGCATGCAATATTGATATTATACTTATCTATTGCTTATGATTATGCATTTTGAATATGTTGACTATGTCTTGTTGCATTACATCCTACATATTTAGTACATTCAAACGACTAACGCATACTCTATCCCTACATGATGATACCATGTAGGAACTGGACCACCACCCTATCACCCTCCATGTGGCTAGTTCGGTGTTTTGGAGGATAAGCTTTAGTGAATCCTAAAGTCCAGGGATACTAGCTATGCTACTCTTACTTTATATATCTCTTTATGTTGAATACTTGATACTATGAGGCTGAGCCTAAAAAGTGTCTTAGCCCTCACTCCAATATATTCAGAGGTGTTATTGGAACAATTGATGTACTTATGCTTTGAGCTTTGACTCTGTTATGTTTTATAAATATCAAGACTTCCCTTAGTCCATCTTCGCTTATTTATATCTCTTGTTGTTGTTTATTTTTCTTTTGCAACCAAGGATGTGTGAATGGTATGCTAAGAGGCTTGTTTGGGATCCCTTCGTGTTCCCATTCACTGTGTCACATCTAAGCCCTAGGCTTGGGTCATGATAAACTTGGTATCAGAATACTAGGTTGTTAGTGGTCCTCAAAATCTAACATACCATGTCAATTAGAGTCTAGTTCATGGTTGTGATGTTCACCACAACAATGAGTAAGAGGCTATGAGGCATTTTAGGAAATGTTCCTCGACTTCATGATCAATGTCGTTCTATAGATGTTAAGGTAAGGCTTTTCTGCTAACGAATATTCTTTGATATTCTAGATCATGCCTATTCTTAGGGGAAGACTAAGGAGAGCCTGTTCAACTGAGGAGCAACCAGCCCCTCCTGCTCCTCAAGCTCCTCAAGATAGGGAAGTGGCGAGATGCTATCACCATGTTGGTTCTTTCTATGACCAACTAAATCAACCAAGGGGCCCAAGCCCCTCATGCTCCTACTCTGACCTCAAGGGTGAGGGATTTTACTAGAATAAATCCACCGAAGTTCTAAGGGTCCAAGGTGGTTGAGGATCCCAAAGAATTCATTTATGAGATGTATAAGGTGTTGTCCATTATAGGGGTTAATTTGGAGGAAAAAGTGGAGTTGACGGCCCACCAACTCAAAGGGGTGGCTCAAATACGTTTCACTCAATGAAAGATGGAGAAAGGGAATGGTGATTCTATCCCTTGAGAGGAGTTCAAAGCTGCATTTCTCAACCGATTCTTTCTCGTCAAGCTAAGAAAGGCTAAAATAATGGAATTTTAGAACCTTAAGCAAGGGTCTATGAGGGTGAGGAAGTATGCCCTTAAGTTCAACCAACTCTCCAAGTATGCTTCACAATTGGTTGCCGAGTCAATGTCAAGGATGAATAAATTCGTGTCAGGTGTTTATATGTTGGTGGGTTGA
>DF360119.1:28416-42862 GCA_000787875.1 Solanum virginianum | reverse complement strand
TATCGGAAGGGTTGGAAGGGTTTGTTGTGTATTGTGATGCCTTCCGAATTTGTTTGGGGTGTGTTTTGATGCAAAGTGTTAAGGTGATGGCATATGCCTCTAGACAACTTAAGGTTCTTGAGAAAAATTATCCCACCCATGATCTTGAATTGGCGGCCAGGGTATTTGCTTTGAAAATTTGTCATCAATACTTGTATGGGGTTCTTGTTGATATGTTTACCGACCACAAGAGTCTCCAATATGTGTTCACCCAAAAAGATCTTAACTTGACACAGAGAAGGTGGTTAGAGCACCTCAAAGACTATGATATGAGTATGCATTATCACCTTGGTAAAGCTAATGTTATGGCTGATGATCTAAATAGGGTGTCTATGGGCAGTCTAGCTCATATTGATGATGGTGGTAAAGTGGTGGCTAGAGAGGTTTATCGATTAGCTAGATTAGGGGTTAGGTTAGATGAGATTAACAATGGCGTAGTGGTTGTTGATGGGTCTAAATCTGCCTTGATTGAAGAGGTAAAGGAAAAATAAGATCTTGACCCCGCCTTCCTAGAGATGAAGGCCTTGGTGAGAGATGGTAAAGTGAAGGTCTTCTCCCAAGGGGGATATGGTGCCCTTAGTTACCAAGGGATATTGTGTGTGACAAATGTGGATGATTTGAAAGAATTGATCATGAAGGATTCGTGAAGGGTTTTGATGTTTATTGCTTGAGGATGTTACCAAGCATCTATTGAACCTTTTACACAGATTTACTAGCTTGATTTCACTCTTGAATTGCATGGTTTTCCACTAGCACTACACACCCTCTAAGTGTTTGATAAAATGTCCAGATGTGGTTTCTTGAGGAACTGAAGATCCAAAGCATGAGATATGATATGAATGAATATGTGATGATAAAATGAGCTTATGTGAATGATATATTCTATATAAAGAGGGGATTTGTACTTTGGAAATGTAGCTTGGTCTCTTCTACACATATGATATCCCATATGAGCATGAGTTACTTACTTATGTTTTACTTGAGCATTGGTCATGTATGTCATATTTTTATATTATGCCTATTGCTTATTGTTATGCATTTTCATTGTGATGCATATTTCTTGTTGCATTATATCTTACATACTTAGTACATTCAAACGTATTAACGAATACTCTTGTACTTGATTTCACTCTTAAATTGCATGGTTTTACACTAGCACTACACACCCTCTAAGTGTTTGATAAAATGTCTGGATATGGTTTCTTGAGGAATTGAAGGTCCAAAGGATGAGATATGATATGAATGACTATGTGTTGTAGAAATGAGCTTATGTGAATGATATATTCTATATAAAGTGTTGCATTAAACCATGCTCGATCCAGGGGGACTGAGAGTCCGAATAACCGAGATGATGGTTTGTACTCATTTAATATGTGAGGGTTTTGTACTTCACCATCAGGGTGATAGGGTGAGACTATCATCAACCATAAGAGGGGTTTGCACTTCACCACCAGGGTAATAGGGTGAAATCATCATCAACTAACCAAGGGGTTTGTACTTTGGAAATCTAGCTTGGTCTCTTCTACACATATGTTATCTCATATGAGCATGAGTTACTTAAGCATGTTTTACTTGAGCATTGCTCAAGCATGCCATATTGTTATATTATGCCTATTGCCTATTGTTATGCATTTTGATTATGATGCCTATTTCTTGTTGCATTGCATCCTACATCCCTAGTACCTTCAAACATAATAACGTATACTCTTGCCTACATGATATCACCATGTATGAACCGGTGCCCAAGTTGATCGTCCTCCTCCTTCACATGGCTAGTTAGGTGCTACTCAAGCTAGTTGGTGAGTCCTCCATCCCAGGGACATTTATCCATGTTCTTCTTATTATAACTCCTGCACTTGGCTAGTTCGATACTACTTAAGGTAGTTGGTGAGTCCTCCACTTTGGGGACCTTAGTCTATGTTGCTCTTATTATGTATTGAGACATTCATCTTATGTTCTATTTTGACTATGAGGGTGAGCCCGGTTTCTTTGTCTTGGCCCCTGCTCTTATCTTAGTAGTAGAGGTGTTTGTTGGACATGCTATGTATTTATGATATGAGCTTTGACTCTTTGTCTCGTGATTATAATTTTTATGCAAGCTTTCCCCTTAGTCCCTTTTGCCCCCATTCATACTCTTTATGTCTTGTATATACTTTTGGGACCAAGGATGTGTAATGACAAGTTATGAGAATTGTTAGGGGTTTCTTCGGGTTCCCCATTCACCGTGTCACATCTAAGCCCTAGGCTCGAGTCGTGACAAACTTTGTATCAGAGCAGTAGGTTGATAGATCCTCGGAGTCCAACACACCATGTGAATTAGATTCCTATTTATTATTGTAAAGCACGCCATGACTATGAATAGGGGGCTATGAGGCATTTTAGGAAAATGTTTCCCTTGTTCATGTTCTAAGTCGTGCTATAGAGTTGTGGTATGTTTTCCCCCTAACAATCATTCTTTTCTATTCTAGATCATGCCTAACACTCAAGGATGTAGGGCCTAAACACCCGAGGAGCAACTTACCAATGGTGAGTTCCGTGATGCTCTCACTATGCTTGCCCAATTTGTGACCAACCAAGTCAACCAAGGGGCCCAAGCCCCTTATGTTATTACCTCGGGAGCTATGGTAAAGGACTTCATGAAAATGAATCCTCTGGTATTCTATGGGTCAAAGGTGGATGAAGATCTAAAAGCGTTTATTGATGAGGTCCACAAGATTTTGACTATCAAGGGTATCGGGCTGAATCAAAAAGTAAAGTTTGCGGTCTACCAACTCAAAGGGGTAGCCCAAATATGGTGGGACCAATTGAAGGGGGAGAAGGGAAATGGTAATGTGGTGCTTTGGGAGGAGTTCAAGTTGGCTTTTCTTAATCGGTTCTACCCTCTTAAGCTTAGAGAAGCTAAGTTGGTATCATTTATGAATTTGAATCAAGGTTCCATGTCTGAGGGAGTGTGCCATCAAGTTCAAAGAACTTTCAAAGTATACTCCTCATTCGATAGGCTATCCTAGATCTAGGATGAATAAGTTTGTGATGGGTGTCTCCGACTTAATAAGTGAAGAATGCCAGTCTACCATGTTAACTAGTGACATAGCCTTGTCCTGATTGATGATATATACCAAGCAAATAGAGGGGGAAAAGTTGAGGAAGAGGAGGGATCATGAGGCCAAGAGGGCCTGTTTTGATGGTAAGTTCCAAAAGAGTGCTAGATTTCATCAAAGCCAAGGGTCTTCTCATCCTACTAATAGGGGGTTCACTAATGACCTCCCTAGGCCTCAAGATGTTGGTAGTATGGATCCTATTGATGGGTGTCCTAAATGTGGAAGCAATCATAGAGGCCCATGTTTGAAAGACTGTAATGCGTGCTTTCAAAGTGGGGAGGTTGATCACAAAAAGGTGAATTGTCCAAGAAATCGAGGCAAAGGTCGTGGTTCAACGACGATTCAATTAGGTAGGGATGGTCATCAAAGTGGTGCCCCAAGGCACAATCGGTTTTATTCTCTATATGGGAGGCAAGGGTTTGGTGAGGTTCCTGATGTTGTTATCGGTATGTTGAAAATCTTTTACTTTAATGTATATGCTTTGATTGATCTGGGTGTCACTCTTTGTTTTGTCACCTCCTTTGTTGCCCAAAAGTTCCATGCTAACACCAAGTTATTGCATGAGCCATATGAAGTATCTACTCCTCTGGGTGCATCTACTATTGCAAGAAAACATTATAGAAGTTATCCTATTTGCATTTTGCATAAATTGTTGCCCTGTGATCTTGTTGAATTAGACATGGTTGATTTTGATATCATTCTTGAGATGGATTGGTTGAATGCCTACTATGCGTCTATTGATTATAGAACCCGTAGGGTCAAATTCTAATTTCAAAATGAACCAGTCCTTTAGTGGGAAAGTCAAGATATAGTGGCCAAAGGTAGATTTATCTCTTGAATTAAAGCTCATAAGTTGATCTTTAAAGTGTGTCTTTACCATTTTTTGAGGCTAAGGGATGTGGAGTGAAACGACCCCAAAAAGTACCCAAAAAGGTGCCTCGAAATTGCCAAAACCTTGTTTTCCTTATATCTAAAAATCCATTTGGTCTACTCAAGCTAGTTGGTGAGTCCTCCATCCCAGGGACATTTATCCATGTTCTTCTTATTATAAATTGAGACACTCTTCTTTATGTTCTATTTTGACTAATCCGACCTCATATTCTTGTTTAGGGGGTCCAAATTAGGGTGACAAGGGTCTAACCTCGATTTTAAAGTGAAGAAATTGAATTATGAAATTACACATGGTGCAATTTCCAGAGAGCTTTCTACGTCGCTGTAATTGAAAATTCTGCATCGCAGGGGCGACGCAGAGATGTGTATCTTGGCACTATTTTTTTTAGCTTGCTCAACTTATTTGTAAGTGTTGGTCCCAAAGTTCCTAAGCGTGTTTTCACTTATACTTAGAGTTATTTTACTCTTATATCACTCTAAAAATTTCACAAAACCCATTCCCACATTTAGTCTTATTTTACTCTCAAAAATCAAATACCAAAACCCTCATCAAGATTTAAGAATTCTCTTCAAACTTCAAGTCTTCATTGTCAACCTTCACCAAGAACTTCTCCAAAGCTAAAGTATGTAGTGTTGAACCATTGGGTCCTTCCACCCATGCTGCCTAAACCCTCTTTTACTTAATATTGAATGATTTAAATTGATTTTACATGTGGGTCTTGAATATTGAGAAATTTACTGCACAGTGATTTTAATACATGAAAGTATGGTTGTTTTAGCATGTTTTGAGCTTCAAATCTTGAATCTAATATTGGAATTGATGAAGGGTTTTGATATGAATGTCTTGGGGGTGTTGCAAGGTGTTGATTAAAGGTTTTACCATTGATATTTTTGCATGATTTCATCTCCAAATTGCATGCTCTTTCACCCCCATTACATACCCCCAAGGTGTTCAATAAAATGTTCGGTTATGGTTTCTTGAGAAAATAAAAGTCTAAAGTATGATATATGACATGAATGATGTTGTGATGATAAAATAAGCTTATGTAAATGTTTATTCCTACATGAGATGTTGCATTGGAGCTTATGATGAATCCTATATAAAGTGTTGCATTAGACCATGCTCGATCTGGAGAAAAGAGTTAGATCACCTAGAATGAGGGTTAATACTCATCTCCACCAGGGTGACGGGGTGGAAAAATCACCAACCTACTAAGGGGTTTAAACCTTGGAGAGATAGCTTGGTCTCTTCTTCAAATATGATATTCTATATGAGCTTGATATACTTAAGCATGATTTACTTATGCATTGATCATACATGTCATTTTGCTATAATATGTCTATTATCTATCATTTGCATTTTGGATTATGATGCCTTTGTTTTGTTGCATTGCATCCCACATACCTAGTACATTCAAACGTACTAATGCATACTTTTGCCTACATGATATCACCATGTATGAACCGGCGCCCGAGTTGATCATTCTCCTCCTCCACGTGGTTAGATGATACTACTCCAAGCTTATGGTGAGTCCTCCATTTCAAGGACTTCGATTTATGTCTTTTCTCTATTATCTATGTATTGAGACATCACTTTATATTATATTCGACTATGAGGGTGAGCCCGGTTACTTTGCCTTTTCCCTCTCTCTTTCTATGGTTTGGAGGTGTATATTGGACAAGGTGTGTGCTATGTATGAGTTTGACTCTTGACTTTTGACCTAGATATTTATGCAAGTATTTTCCTTAGTCCCATTGCCCTTATTTTTAATTATATATGTCTTTTTATGCTTTGGCAACCAAGGATGTGTGATGATATGCTAAGAGGCTTATTTGGGGTTCCTTCGAGTTCCCCATTTGCCCTATCACATCTAGGCCCTAGGCTAAGGTTGTGACAAACTTGGTATTAGAGCACTAGGTTGATAGAACCTCGGTGTCCAACATACCATGTCGATTAGAGTTATCTTCATAGTTGTGAAGTGCGCCATGACTATGAATAGGAGGCTATGAGGCATTTTAGGAAATGTTTCCCTTCTTCATCTCCTAAGTCGTGCTCTAGAGTTGTGATAAGTATTCCCCCTAATGATTGTTCTTTGTTATGCTAGATCATACCAAATACTAGAGGAAGACGGGCCCAAACTCCCAAGGAGCAACCTACCAATGGTGAGCTCCAGGATGCCCTTACTATACTTGCCCAAGTGGTTGCCAATAAAGTTCAACAAGGGGCCCAAGCCCCTTATGCTACTACCCTGAGAGCTAGGGTATAAGACTTTATGAGGATGAATCCTCTAGTTTTCCATGGTTCAAAGGTGGATGAAGATCTACAAGAGTTTATTGATGAAATCTACAAAATCATGTCAATTATGGGTGTTGCGCCAAATGAGAAGGCGGAGTTTGCGGTGTACCAACTCAAAGTGGTGGCCCAAATTTGGTTTGATCAATGAAAAGGTGCGAAAGGTAATGGCTATGTGGTGCTTTGGGAGGAATTCAAGTTGGCCTTCCTTAATCGGTTCTTCCCTCTTGAGCTTAGGAAAGCAAAGTTGGTTGAATTTATGAACTTGAAGCGAGGTGGTATGAGCGTGAGAGAGTATGCCCTCAAATTTATTCAACTCTTGAAGTATGATCCTCACTTGGTGGCCGATCCTAGGTCAAGGATGAATAAGTTTGTTATGGGGGTCTCCGATTTGGTAAGTGAAGAGTGTCGATCCGCAATGCTTATTAGTGATATAGATTTGTCTCGGTTGATGACTTATGTCGAGCAAATGGAAGGAGAAAAGTTGAAGAAGATAAGGAGCCATGAGGCCAAGAGAGCTCGCTTTGAGGACAAGGGCCCCATGGGTGTTAGATTTTTTCAAGGCCAAAGGCCTCCTCATGCTACAAATAGGGGGTTTGCTAATGATATCCCTAGACCAAGGTAATGTTTGTCTGTCTCCTTATGGTATGTGTATTACATATGGGAAGGGTTAGAAGGACCCATGTATAAAAGGGGTCCCATTCATGTTTTGATTGTGAGGAGCGTAGTCACAAGAGGGTTGATTGTCCAAGAAACCGTGGCAAGGTTCGGGGTGCAAATGCAGTCCCATTGGGTAGAGGTGGTCCTCAAGGTGGTACCCCAAGGCACAATCGCTTTCATGCTCTACATGGGAGGTAAGGGGTTGATGAGGTCCCGGATGTTGTTACCGGTATATTGAAATTTTTTTATCTTGATGTATATGCTTTGATTGATTTGGGAGCCACCCTTTCCTTTATTACCCCCCTTTGTTGCTAAAAAGTTCCATGTTGAGTCAAAATTGTTGCATGAGTCATATGAGGAGTCTACTCGTATTGGTGCCTCTATTGTTTCTAGGAGGGTGTATAGGAATTATCCGGTTTGCATATTGCATAAAATCCTACCTTGTGATCTTTTTGAATTAGACATGGTTAATTTTGATATTATTCTTGGGATGGATTGGTTGTATGCATTTTATGTTTCTATTGATTATAGAACCTATAGGGTCAAGTTTTAATTTCCTAATGAACTCGTCCTTGAGTGGGAAAGTCATGATGTGGTAGTGAGGGGTAGGTACATCTCATGCATTAAAGCCCATAGGTTGATTTCCAAAGGTTGTTAGTACCATCTTGTGAGAGTCAAAGATGTGGAGTCCAAAGTCCCTTCCATTGAGTTGGTTTAGGTGGTGAATAAGTTTCTTGATTTCCTTCCAAAAGATCTTCCCGGTGCACCTCCCGAAAGGGAGATAGATTTTTGAATAGATCTCCTTCTCGACACCTAACCTATCTCTATTCCCCCTTACCGTATGGCCCCGACGGAGTTGAAGGGGTTAAAGGAGCAATTGATGGATTTTTTGGAAAATGGGTTTATTAGACCTAGCCAATCCCCTTGGGGTGCACCGGTGTTGTTTTCAAAGAAAAATAATAGGTCACTCAGAATGTGCGTTGACTAGCGGCAACTAAATAGGGTCACTATAAAGAATAGGTATCCTCTTCCAAGGATTGATGACTTGTTTGACCAATTGTAAGAGACTAGCTTTTTCTCTAAGATTTATCTTCCATTCGGGTACTATCAAGTGAGGGCGAGAGAGTTTGATATTCCTAAAATAACCTTCCGGACTAGATATGGGCATTATGCATTTCTGGTGATGTCATTTGGGTTGACTAATGCACTGGCCATTTTCATGGACCTAATGAATAAAGTCTTCAAGCCCTACTTAAGGTTCATGAACTCCATTATTTTAGCCTCTCTCAACTCAAGTGGGAAGAACTAGTTGAGGAAGGTGGCTTTGAACTCCTCCCAAGGAATACCATGATGGTTCCCCCTCTCCACCTGCCATTGCACAAACCAAATTTGAGCTACACCTTTTAGTTGATAAGCCACTAGATCTGCCTTTTCCTTTGAACATACACCCATGATGGATAGCACCTTGTATACCTCATCTATGAATTCTTGGGGGTCCTCCTCCACCTTAGACCCATGGAACTCCAGTGGGTTCATCCTCTTAAATTCCCTCACCCTAGAGGTTGGAGTAGGAGCATAAGAGGCTTAGGGCCCTTAGTTGATTTGATTAGTAATGGCATGGCCAAAACTCAACCTCGGTAGCCCCTTCACCTTGAGAAGCTTGAGGAGTGGGGTAGGCCAGTTATCCCTCAGGTATACAAGCTCTTCTTCCTATTGGGATAGGCATGATCTAGCATAGGAAAGAACAATCATTAGGGGGAACCTTACCTTATCTTTTATATCACGACATAGATTAAAAAGAAAGGAAATATTTCCTAGAATGTCTAATAGCCTCTTACTCATAGATGTGGTGCACAACACAACTATGAATAAGACTCTAATCAACATAGTGTGTTGGATACCGAGGACCATTAACAACCCAGAGCTCTGATACCAAGTTTTTCATGGCCCAAGCCTAGGGCCTAGATGTGATACCACAAACATGAAACCCAAAGGGACCCTAAACAAGCCTCTTACATATTATTACACATTCTTGGTCACGAAAAAAATTAAACAACATCAAAAGATTAGAAATAATGGCAAAAGGGCTAAGGGGGATCTTCTCATAACATAAATATCAAGAAAAAGAGATTCAAAGCTCATAGCATAATTACATAACTTGTCCAACAACACCTCTAAACATAGAATGGGTAGGGGCTAAGAAAATTTTCTAGGCTCACCCTTTTAGTATCAAAGTTCAACATAAGAGATAAAAAAAAGTAGGAGTGCAAGGCTAACGTCCCCGAACTTGAGGACTCACCAATCGTTATTCTTCAAGATGACCAACTAGCCATAGGAAGGATCATCCAGAAGATCTCTAGTTCCTACTTGGTAACATCATGTTGGCATAGAGTATGCATTAGTACGTTTGAATATACTAAGTATGTAAGATGTAATGCAATAAGAGATAGGCAACATATTCATCATAAAAATAAGAGATAGTATAATATCAATATAGCATGCATCATCAATGCTTGAAGTAAAACATTCTTAGTCATAATTGACAAATATAAACTCAATGTGGAGTATAAGTATGCTCAACCCTTACACAAACATGCTTAAGAATGGTCAAGTAATTACCCACTCAACTTATAGTATAGCCCTTTTTGAAGAGTGTTGCCGATGCCCCTACTTTACAACATAGTCCTTTGGGTAGGTAGTATGAGATGCCTCTTACCTTACGATATAATCCTTTTAATAAGATTCATGATTTATTCTACTTTACGGCATGGCTTCATCGATAGAAGTCTTTAATTATCCTTACCTTCTAACATAATCTCTTCAGTATGAATATAGGTGTACTTGCCTTACGATATGATCTTATTAGCCAGAGAGATCCTACATTATGGCATGTCCTTTTTGGAAGGTTATCCCTATCTTACAATATAATCTTTTAAGTAGGAACCATGAATCATTCTACCTTATAATATGGCCTTTTCAATAGATTTTTCCTACCTTACGATATAATCTTTTAAGTAGGAACAATGAGTCATTCTACCTTACGATAAGGCCTTTTCAGTAGATTTTCCCTACCTTACGATATGATCTTTTAAGTAGGAACCATGAGTTACTCTACCTTACGGTATGGCCTTTTCGGTAGATTATAGAATGTCCATACCTTATGATATAATCTTTTCGGTAGGAGTCATTAAAATGGCTCATCAAACTATCACATTCAAATATTAAGAAAGAACTTCCCATCTTCCCAAGAACATAACAAACATGAGAGCCCAACAATTCACTTGCAATGCCATAGGTGTTTTACTTGATTTAAACACGTATATACATTCCTTTCATTATCATAAAGGCACTTGACTCATAAGTCATGTAGTAGATCATTAATAACTCAAGAATCCTTAGCAAGACATTTTATCAGACACTTGGCAGGTGTGAAATGCTAGTTCAAAATCATGCAATTCAAGAGTAAAATCATGCAAGAAATATTAATGTGAAACCACTCACCAAAACTTGGTAATACCCTACAGCAATGTACATTAAAACCCCTCATAAAATCTCAAAGTAGATCATAGATCCATAGCTCAAAACATGCTTAAACAATCATAAGGAAGACTTGGAAGCTTCACTTGTATTATAATCTCAAAGTAGATCATAGATCCATAGCTCAAAACATGCTTAAACAATCACACTTTAATGAATCCCCAATATTGTTCAGAGTCAAATTCATAGTAAGTAAGACCCATAAGTAATTAAACTTAGAAATGTGAAACTTATGTAAAAGGGAGGCTTGGGGACCATTGATGAAAGGACCCAATGGTTGAAACTCACATACCTTAGACTTTGAGTTTCTTGAAATTGGGTTGTGAGAGACTTGGAGCTTGGAAGTAGGTCTTCTAATCCAAAATTTGTTCTTGAGTTTCCATCAATTTGTATTGGGGTATTGGTGGAGGCTCTTGAGAGAATTTGAGAGTGTATTTGAGATGAGAGTAATGAGTTTGATCCTTATGGAATAATGTTTAGATCTTTTGGGAGGTTAAGATAGTATTGGAAGTCTAAAAAGGTCATTAGAGTAATTAAAATTTACCAAAACACCTTTAGTGAACGGATGGAAAAATTTTCAAAGAGTTTCCTCACTGGAGGCTTGACTGGTTGTTTGGCACTATACAGGTTGTGTGGCACTCAACGGGTTGTGTGGAGTGCCTTTGAAACAAGGCTTAGCCTCAAAACTTCAATTGGAACACTTGGAAGAAAGTTAGCATTATCGTCACTTTGACAGGCCACTTCACGAGTCGTGTAATGCTTCACGGTCCATGTTGTGGTCAGTTACACCACATTTGGACAAAAAGATATATCTAGTCCACCCCACACCTAGGTGTCATGAGCCACCAGACCCCGCATGACCCATCAAGTGTGCCCGTGGCACCACACTTACCCAAATTTCCTCCCTTGTCCATCAAGCCTCCCTTGAACAAACCTTATCACCATCCACACGATCAATGGCAAGCCACATGGCCTGTGCCACTGGCCATGTCACCTTCCTTAGGCCTAAAATGTCCTTTTTCCCATTCAACACTATCAAAATGGCCTATCAAACACCTCACTGCCAGTCAAGGAGACCGTGTGACATCACTACACAAGAGGGTCTCACGAAAACAGTCATAACTCCTTCATCCAAACATTAAATGCAGTGAAACCAAGTGAGTTGGAAAGCTAACTCAAAGCAATTTAGTTGGACATATTGTGGGCCACCTATTTCCAAGTATGCTAAAAGTTATGTTTATTTAATATTGACCCCTGCATTAACCAACACCCAAAACTCAACTCGTAGGGTAGTCCTGAACTCATCGAAGTACTAAAAGTCTCCCACGAACCTAATATAACCCTAACCTAACCAAATTAGGCTTGAAACATGGATATGTAAGAGCATGGAGTTATGGGGTGTCACATGAAAAAACTACAATGGCAATGTAGTTAAGGGAGAATGGCATCAAACCAACTGTCTCTTAGTTTTAGGTCAAGAATCCCAAAAAATACTTAATCATACTTATCACATAATATACATAGTCTCATCATATCATGTTAAGAGTAGATCATCAAAGAAAGCTTTATAGCATCAATGAAAGGGCTTCATATCATTCATGACCTTCATAACATTCTCGTAAGCTCATAGTATACAGAATAGCCCCTAAAGATTTCTAACATTCATAATTGGCCTTTCTTTCCATAAAACTTTCAAGATTATAGAAGCATATCATACTAATTTGATCAAAACATGGTGTGTATGCATAAACTCAAAATAATGAAATTTCAATTGTATAGAACATGAAAGGAGTAAAATAAATTAATCTAAAAATTATTCAGAACAACCAGGCACATTGTAGTAAAAACCCCAATTTGTATATCAAGAAATCTAACTAAAATCCATAAGTTCTTCAATAAATATTCATGCCATCATAGAGTATATAAATTTTGTATTATAAAACTAATCATAATATCAACCTTAATAGGTGCTCATGCATAATAAAATTTGTACAATAAAAAATCATTCTTAAATCATTTTAATAGTGCATAATATGAAATACCCATAAAGTATCCAATCTTTAACAACAACAACAACAACAACAACAACAACATACCCAGTGGGATCCCACAAGTGGGTTATGGGGAGGGTAGAGTGTACGCAGACCTTACCACTACCTCATAGAAGTAGAGAGTATATTTATTAGGAACCCTCGTCTCAAAGTATCTAATCTTTAAATCATGAAAGTTTACCAAAAAGGAGAGTTGGGATCCATAGGTGGAAGGACCCATGGATGAAGACCCACATACCTTAAACTTGAAATCAGTTAAGGAAGACTTGGAAGCTTCACTTGTATTATTGAAATCCAAAGAGTGTTCTTTAGAATCTTCAATTTATATAGGGAATTTTGGTGAGGAAATTGGGAGCATTTTGGGAAAGTTTTTCTATAGAATTAGGGCTAAAATGATTAAATAAAAGAAGTAATCCTGTCTATAAGGGTGTTAGCTAATTACCTATTTGCCCTCACTTGATTCTGGCAATGTTTTGAAAAATATGAACTATATGGAAATAAGTGGGTGACGTAGACTTGTTCCTGCACAGGCCATTTTTGTACAAAGTCCTATTTTTGCCTATTTTTGCCTTAAAATGAGCTTAGGCCATTTTTGTACATTGGGGTAAAAAGTTCATGATGGGGAATTATCATCTACTCTTCTGTTTTAGGGCCAAATTACCTAAAAAGTTATTTTTTGATACGAGTCATTGATGGCAACACTTTTCCTACACAATTTTCCCTCCTCAAAAAGAAGAAGAAGAAGTCAGATTTGCAAAATAACACATGAATTTTTAGGTATTTGAGAAATACAGTACGAGGTCATTCTGAGTCGGATGAGAGGTGTTACATGAATGTTACGATACCACGAGATTCGATGAAGTTGATGATTTATAAGATGAATTTCATGTTCCCACATTTATGTTTTGAAAGATGATTTGGATAGTTGTGATAGATTGTTACAAAATGATATATATATATTGATGATTTTCACTACATTTATACATAGTCATCTAGAGTTCTATAATTTAAAGCCTACATGCATTAAAATCACCCAATACTCATATTAAGTTTTCTAATGAAATATCATTTTCAAATGATGAGGTTTCAATTACATGCTATGAAATTTTATGAAAGAATTTTGTATTTTGGGATCAATTTCATGATGAACCAACTAGGGCTTTTATTACGATGATGGTGGCTTATTTCAATGGTTTCCAAAAATCATGTTGATATACCCAAATTTACACTCCAAAAGAAATAGTAAAGCAGTCATTGATCAAATATAGAATTCAACTAGAGTTGAGGTCGATCCCCCAGGGAATGCATGAGAATAAATCTATTAGCACCATTTTCAGATATATATCTATTCCTGAAACAAAACTACATAAAGTAAATGGGGGAGTTTTGGCTTTTGTAAACTAAACTACTAAAGTAAATCAACAAACAAGTACAAAAACTACTAGATTTTAACTGATTAATGCTAAGCTAGGATTGTATTACCCATAATATCTCATTCGATAATCGAATCTATGCTGTAACTTAATTCATGATCACGTATACAAGATCTAACAAGTTATGTAACACCTAATTCACCTTTCAGTCCTTCTTAGATGTCTTCAGTCATCACATCTCAGTCTCAGAACGTATACTTACTAACCCTTGTTATCGACCCTAGAATACTCTTACCTTTCGATCTTAAGTACTTAGACTAGGTTAAAAACCCTGAATTACTGTTGTAGAACTCTTTTCCTAATCACTCCATCCCTTTCAAGTATGTAATAAATAAAGACTTACACTAATGCGTCGCCTCATTAAGGAAGAAGTTAAAGTGAAGAATACTATAATGTATACGCCAATCAATCCTAAGATTTACCCCTAGAAGCATATCATACTCA
>DF360119.1:16727-28388 GCA_000787875.1 Solanum virginianum | reverse complement strand
GTAAAGAATTAATGTTCTATAATGTATACGCCAATCAATCCTAAGATTTACCCCATATTCGTCTATCTTATTGATTTGTCATGGTTCCTACAACCCTAATTGTGGGTTTAGCCTAGCATATTCAAGAAAGATAACCCAAAATGATATAAAAAATTTGTAATAAAGAACTTACTATTGAAAAATTATTGGATCCACAGATTACAATCTTGAATAAGGTAATTGAAATCCACAAAGCTCAGTGAAATTGCAAGAAAAATAGTGTTATCTAGTGTTCTCTCTCTCCAGTCGTCCAAGACTAAGTAAAAATGGAATAAAAATATTATTTATATACAAGAAAACCCTAATCCAATTTAAAATAGGAAAATTAACTTTGGCATGGGTATTGGCCGTTACATAGCCTGTGTGGCAGTAGACGGACCGTTTACCAGTTCCCGTGGTGACACTTGTCTTCAAAATTTTCCCTTTTCACTTTATCACACCTTACGTGCACCAATATAGTCCATGTGAAGGTTCACAAACTGTGAACTGGCTCGTCGTACTGCACTTGTGAGAATTCTTCAATTTTATATAGTAATGGCTCTTTTCACGTCACTTTGATGAGGCATGGCACAGCCTGTATCAAGTACCGCAGTCTGTGAAGGGTACTATGGGACGTGGCTTAGGCAAATTTCTTTAGCTTCTTTCTTTAACTCCTTGCCATGTAATTATCGCTATGTTTGAGGCCACAGTGAGCCTTACGAATTATATGAAAGTATACGAGCCACGTAGGCACCCGTGTGCCCTCACTTGGTTCCATTGTTTGCTTTTATCCCAGGGCCTAATCGACGTGGCCTCTCATAGTCCGTGTGATGCTACACAGGCCGTGGAGGTCTTTTTGCACCCATACTTGAGATCTTTTTCATTCTTTTCACTATCATTCATCCATTTATCCATGCATCAATTACTTTTCATGAAAAATAACAAAAACACAATTAAAATAACAACTTTGCTTGAAAACACACAAAAATCCTTCGTTTAAGGCGTTATAAGAGTCGTATTTCTATAACTCATCAACACCCTTAACTTAGAATGATTGCTTGTCCTCATTCAATAATGACTCAACCAAACAAAGCATAAACTCACGTGTCACTTAGAACTATGGAAAACCCTAAAGTTTTCAACACATATGCCTTGATAACAAGCTTAAGAATGTGCTCACACCCTAAATGGACCCATAAAGATTAAGGCAAACATCATACATCCATGGTCAGTCCATATGCGTTCAAGAATAAAGACAACCTAGTTGGATTAAAAATGAATTAGTGCAAAGATAATGCCCTCACTACAAAGAAGTCTCACTTACAAGGTAAGAATGTAGAACACAGACTAGAATGTAGACACTCACTCTCATAAATTACTTTCAGCAGATACACAAGTATCGATCATAAGCTTGCCCTTATTTTTGCCACCTTAACTCTCGAATGACCTTTTTAGGATCACGTTAGGACTTTTTGGTTTTATAGCATAGGATTAGGCTCGAATGAGGTATACTTTATATTAAAGTGACTAATAGGACTCTCCCAGCACTTATTTTGACTCGGTCATTTGCATTTTGGTCTCCAACAATTATTGTCCCTATTTGTCCAACTTTATTTAGTACGGGGAATGATTTCCATGCTCATTCACTTATTTTCATTCTTTTCTTTTTTGTTTATTAATCATTATTTTTAATTTTCATGGTCACAACCCACTTTCTTTTCTTCTCTTATCACTTGATTCTTTTCGACACTTATTTTTCTATTTTCCCTATAATAGCTACCCTCAACTTCAGCCTTTTAGCTTAGGTCAAGGTTCACAATATCTTTCTAAAGGACCAGGGCCAGTAAAAGCCACCCTCAACTTAGGCTTTTGACCTAGGCATAGGTTCATAATGTCCTTGGAGAGAGAGCCAAAATGAAGATCAGCAGCTAGATAGGGGAAGTGAATTTGGTGATTACAAAGAAAAGGTTTATTTGGGCTCCACTTTTGGTTCAAGAGGGACAATTTCATTTGGTTGGTCAGTTTTAGGCTAATTGACTAGTCAACAACAATGGGCTAAGATCACATCCTAATCTAGCATTTCAATTATTTCAGTAGGACTAACCAGGAAGATTCTATCTCACAGGTTTGTTGACTGAATTATGCAAACAAGCTCATACAGACATGGCACATCTTCTACACTAGTTAGCACTAAATCATCATAGACATGTTGTATTCATCAAAATGCTAACCATACACTCATCATGCTTACCAGAAATCATGCAAGTTAGTCAAGACGGGATACACACACATATAACTTTTTACAACATTGTTACTTTGGGGAATTTTTCAAAACATGGGTTACCTTAGACTTCTATGAACACTTGTATCTATATAGACATCACAACCTAAACATGCCAGTTCTACTAGATAATACACTTGAGAGAAAAGAAATATGGCAACAAAAACTCTTAAGTGGTAGGATGCTCCATCCCCTTTAAAAAGATGGTGTAGTGTCCTCACTACACCACAACTTGAATAAAAGAACAGAAAAGGGGAAAGAACATACCTGGGGCGCTCTAGGCATCAGTTGTACAGGTGAGACCAGACCTTTCTATAGGGTCGCTGTCATTATAGGTCGCACCAGGTCGGAAGGTACTCCCGGAGGCTCCTACTTGTGCTGCATCTATTGCTCGCCACTCTCTTTCCTCCATTTTAGTAGCTGCTCGGCGCTGGGCTCTCATGGCCTTCTACATCTGCCTCTTCTCCTGTTTCTCCTGGTCAAGTGGAGGACTGCATTGATGGCTATAGCTCTTGCCTTTTTCCTTTCTCTTGGGATATTTTAGGGGTGGCACAGGTTTAACAGATGGGGCGGGTGAAGCTCCTCATGTCTTATCTAGAACGGGTGCCATAGGAGCATTAAATAGGCTCATCTAAGATTCTGGCGGCGGGATTATGGCAGTGGCCTTGTATTGTGTAATCATCTTAGTGATTTGGGCCTTCATGTTATTTACTATTTGCACAAGATTCTTCATTTCTTCCTAGGACATACTCCCAAATATGTCATGGAAGTATCCCTCCAAAGTGTTAACATGACCTTGCAGGATGCTAATTTGGCCTAAAAGCTCATCCCGAAGTTGTTCCACAGCTTATTGTATATTAGAATCGACAACATACATCATTCTTTCAATGATCTAATCAACAATAGCCTGTGTCTGCCGCTGGTCTTCTACCACCCTCGCAAGGAACTCATAAGGCACGTACAAATACCCTTGCTGCACCGGGTGTACTGTACCATTTCCCTTGGACTCCTCAGAAGCCTCGCATGACTACGGGGCGAATGGTGTAACCATAAAATGACAAGGGTTGTTATGGGGCTACTCTAGGGAAGTTTGTCTGCCCCCCCAGTATACGTGTTCTAACCACATCAAAGGATTTTGGATATCTTTGATTAGTGCAATGTTTACAATGTCCTTTGGAGCTATCATTTTATCTAGATAATGTGTAGTAGGGACCTCGGCCTTCTTGTAAAGTGCACAAATTAGGAATGGGAAGGGCATGCCTACTCGGTCAGGTAAGGCCCGATCCCGCATCTCAATAGCTATCATACGACCCACATGTATCCCAAACTTGTCCATCAAACACGCTACTAGGGAGGCATGTGAAGGTTGTAGCGTGTTATCATTACCTATGGGCCATAACCTTTTTCGCACCACCGCCCACCAAAACTTTGCAACAAAATTTTGAGAAGCTTTGGCAATAGGAACCTTAGGGTGTGTGACCCAAGGCACAACAGCCCTTCGAATGGCAATTTGTTCTAAAATCCATCCCAATATTTCAGCCCAAGATGATAAATTAGACATCTGCCCCTCATTTATAATCCATAGGTGTCTTACCATGAATAGTCTATCTGGAGAAGCCCAGTTATCTGGTCCAAATAGGAATTAGTTGATAATGTTCTCTGAAATATCCACTCATGTACCACGTACCATCACATGTGACCATGGGGACCTGCCAGATATAACCTACTTCTTCATTTTTTTAGATTGGTTACCCTCTACAGACTTTAGTGGACTAGCAGCATAATTAGAATAGAACTCCTCAACTATAGCGAGCCATAGTAACCCTGTGGTTGCGCCATCCAACAAAACTTGTACCCTTCAAACATATCTCTAATCTCTAGGATACTATCAAGTTGGTCCATGAGGACATGAACCTCCGGGATAACTGGACGCCATTGAATTCCTCCAGAGCCCTTGGTCAGCCCATGAGTGTAAATATCTTTGGCACCTGGGACAATCCAATGGCCCCGTAGAAATATAATAAGCGACCAAGAGGTTTCGTGATCTATCATCCGGGAGACTACAGAATGTATAACCTCATCATCACTCTCCTAGAGTTCTATCTCGTCAGCTTGCTCCTCTTTGTCATGCCTGCCAGCCTTTGGAGTATACACCTGCTCTTTGTGCTTCGAGGCATCCTCTTCTTCCTTAACTCTCGTATGACGAACCCCTCCTCAAACTAGGGGGCTCTGTTGCGGGTTGCTGCATGAGCCCTTGTAATACGAGGGCAATATGGGGAGACACTGCCTATAAAATATACCTCGAACCCACCTGAGAAGTCATCACCTGAGTCACTCCCAGCTTAATCGCTAGGTGATACAGTTGAGGAGTCGTGGAGACATAACCTAGGCTCATCCCTTTCACTAAGTCTAACTAATCATCGGCATGGACCCATAGCACCTGCAAGTATCAAAAATGAATACAATCTATAGAAATTTTTGAACAAGTAGGTTGACACACTTACGGGTACTCAGACTTCCCCTATGCCATTAAAGTGGCAATAACCCTTCAGAGTGGCATCATTCGATCAATTATAGGGTCATTAAACTTAAGGAACATATGTGAATTAAAATTAAAAATCAACCTAAGTAATATAATACGAGCGGTACAGGTTCAAGTAGACCCCACATGGGTCGTGTAACGAGATAGGTCCGTGGCAAGGCCCGTGTGGAGGGACTTAAAGTGTAGTGAGTAGAGGGCATGTCTGAAACGACCCTAACAAGTGTCTGAAAATGTGCCTCGAAATGCCTAGAATTTTTTATTACATACATCCCAAAATTCATGCGTGATATCAAAAATTCAACTTTATATTCTTGTTTAGGGGGTCAAAATTAGGGAGAAAAGGGTCTAATCCTGATTTTAGAGCAATCAAATCACAATTTCAAATTTCCAAAATTTCAATTTCTAGAGACAATCCACGACAGCACCACGATGCACAGCTCTAGCAAACATGTGTTAATTTGGCCTACATGATAGGTCCGCAATATTTTGCTACTAGAGATTTCTATCTCATTCCAAGGCTTTGGAGTCATGGGCCTATGTATTCCTAACCATGTTTTTACCTATACTTAGCTTTATTTCACCCTCATATTATCCTAAACATTCCCTAATACTTACTCAAACACTAAGCCATATTTTCACTCCCAAATTTAATTCAAAAACCCTCATCTCAAGCTAAGGTTCTCCTCCAAGATTCGTCTTCAATGTTCAAGTCTCCATCTCCAATCTTCACCAAGATAATTTCTAAACTAAGTTATGTGGGTTTCTTTCATGGGTTCCTTTCACCCATGATACCTAAGCCTCCTTTTATTGAAATTGCATGATTTAAAGTTGATTGACAAATAAGTCTTGATTATTATGAAATTTACTGCACACTATGTTAAAGTTATGTGAAATTATGACTGTTTTGCTATGTTTTGTGCTAGAAATCTTTAATCTACTGCAAGATTTGAGGAGGGATTTTGATGAATAATGCTTGAAGGTATTGCAAGGTGTTGATTGATGGTATTACAATGGATTTTTCTATATAATTTCATCTCTATATTTCATGGTTTTATACTAGCATTACACACCCTCTATGTGTTTGATAAAACATCCAGATGTGGACTCTTGAGGAGTTCAAGGTCTAAAGCATGAGCGCATGGTTTTGTACAACAATTTTACACCCTCTAAGTGTTTGATAAAATGTCCAAATGTGGTTTCTTGAGGAGTTGAAGGTCTAAAGCATGATCTATGATATGATTGACTATATGATGATGAATTGAGCTTGTGTATATGATATACTCTATATAAAGTGTTGTATTAGACCATGCCCAATTCTGGGGGGATAAGAGTCTGGGTAACCGAGGTGGGGGTTTGTACTCATCAACCATGTGTGGGCGTTTGTACTTCATCACCGTAGGTGACAAGGTGTTTTTACTCATCAACCATGTGAGGGGGTTGTACTTTGCTACCGTGTTGATAGGGTGTGATTATCATCAACCATGTGAGGGGTTTGTAGCTTGATAAGCTAGCTTGGTCTGTTCTACAGGTGTGATATCCTAATATCATTAACTTACCAAGGGCTTTGTAGTTTGGAAATCTAGCTTGGTCTCTTCTGCACATATGTTATTTTATATGAGCATGAGTTACTTGAGCATGTTTTACTTATGCATTGATCATTCATGTCATATTGTTATATTATGCTTATTGTCTATTGTTACGTATTTTGACTATGATGCCTATTTCTTATTGCATTGCATCCTACATACTTAGTATATTCAAACGTACTAATGCATTCTCTTTTCTATATGCTTTCATCATGTAGGAACTGGTGCCCAAGTTGATCATCCTCTTCCTCCATGTAGCTAGTTTGATACTACTCAAGCTAGTTGGTGAGTCCTCTAGTTTGGGGACCTTAGTCTATGTTGCTCTTATTATGTATTGAGATATTTTTCTTTATTGTCTATTTTGACTATGGGGGTGAAGACTACCGGTTGCTTTGTCTTGGTCCTCGCTCTCCTAGAGTATTTATTGTCTATTTTGACTAAGGGGGTGAGCCCGGTTGCTTTGTCTTGGCCCTCGCTCTTATCTATGTTTTAGAGGTATTTGTTGGATATGTTATGTGTTTATGCTATGAGACTTGACTCTTTTATTCTTGATTTTTATGTTATGCAAGTTTTTAGCCTTAGTCCTGTTGCCCCCACTCTCTTACTTTTTGATGCTTATTTTATTGCTTCTTCGACCAAGGATGTGTAATGATGTTCTAAGAGGCTTTGTTGGGGTCTCTTCGGGTTTCCCTTGTGCATCGTGTCATGCGTAGTCCCTAGGTTTGGGTTGTGACAAACTTGGTATCAGAGCACTAGGTTGATAGATCCTCGGAGTCCAATACACTGTGTCGATTAGAGTCCTATTCATGGTTGTGATGCGCGTCATGACTATGAGTAGGAGGCTATGAGACATTTTAGGAAATGTTTTCCTTCTTCATGTTCTAAGTTGTGCTATAGAGTTGTGGTAAGTTTTCCCCTTACTGATTGTTCTTTGCTATGCTAGATCATGCTAAATACTAGAGGAAGAAGGGCCTAAACTTCCTAGGAGCAACCTACTAATGGTGAGCTCTGGGATGCTCTCACTATGCTTGCCCATGTTGTGTCCAACCAAGTCAATCTAGGAGCCCAAGCCCCTCATTGTACTACCTTGGGAGTTTGGGTAAGGGACTTCATTAGGATGAATCTTCTGGTGTTCTATGGGTTAAAGGTGGATGAAGTTCCATAAGAGTTTATTGATGAGGTCTATAAGATCTTGAATTTCATGGGTATTGGGCTGAATTGAAAAGGCGGAGTTGGCAGGGTACCAACTTAAAGGGGTAACTCAAATATGGTATGATCAATGGAAGGGTGAGAAGGGGATTGGTAATGTGGTGCTTTGGGAGGAGTTCAAATTGGCTTTTCTTAATTGGTTTTTTGGTCTTGAGCTTAGGGAAGCTAATTTGGTGGAGTTTATGAACTTGAAACAAGGTGCTATGAGTGTGAGGGAGTATTTCCTCAAGTTTAATCAACTTTGAAAGTATGCTTCTCATTTTGGTGGCTGATCCTAGATCTAGGATGAATAAGTTTGTGATGGGGGTCTTTGACTTGGTAAGTGAAGAATGTCTGTCTGCCATGCTAATTAGTTACATGGACTTGTCTTGGCTGATGACCTATGCCAGGCAAATGGAGGAGGAGAAGTTGAGGAAGAGAAGGGGGTATGAGGCCTAGAGGGCTCGGTTTGATGGTAAATTCCAAAAGGGTGCTAGGTTTTTTTAAGGCCAAGGGTCTTCTCATGCTACTAATAGGGGGTTTGCCAATGACTTTCCTAGGCCTTAAGGTGTTGGTGGTGTTGCTCCTATTGATGTGTGCCCTAAATGTGGAAGGATTCATAGAGGCTTGTGTTTGAGGGGTTTTGATGCATGCTTTGAATGTGGGGAGCTTGGTCAGAAGAAGGTGGATTGTCCTAGAAACTGAGGCAATGGCCAAGGTGTAAATACGATTCCATTGGGTAGAGGTGGTACTTATGGTGGTTCTTAAAGTGGTGCCCTAGAGCACAATTAATTTTATGCTCTACATGGGAGGCAAGGGGTTGGTGAGGTTCTCAATGTTGTTATTGGTATGTTGAAAATCTTTGACTTTTAAGTGTATGCTTTGACTGATCCAGTTGCCACTCTTTTCTTTGTTACCCCTTTTGTTGCTAAAAAGTTCCATATTGCCCCCGAGTTATTACATGAGTCATATGAAGTGTCTACTCCTATTGGTGCCTCTATTGTTGCTACAAAGGTTTATAGGAGTTGTCCTATTTGCATTTTACATAAGTTGTTACCTTGTGATCAAGTTATTACCTTGTTATCTTGTTGAATTAGGGATGGTAGATTTTGATGTCATCCTTGGGATAGATTGCTTGCATACCTATTATGTTTTTATTGATTGTAGAACCTGTAGGGTCAAGTTTCAATTTCCAAATCAACCCATCTTTGAGTGGGAAATTCAAGATGTGGTGGTCAAGGGTAGATTCATTTCATGCATTAAACCCCATAAATTAATCTCTAAGGGGTGTCTTTATCATCTTGTGAGGGTTAAAGATGTGGACTCCAAAGTTCCTTCCATAGAGTCGATTTCAGTTGTAAATGAGTTTCTTGATGTTTCCAAATGACCTTCCCGGTGTCCCTCCCAAAAGGGAGATAGATTTTGGTATAAACCTCCCTGCCGGTACTCAACCTATCTCCATCCCCCTTACCATATGGCCCCGATAGGGTTGAAGGAGTTAAAAGAGCAATTGAAAGATTTGTTGGAGAATGGATTTATTAGACCTAGTCAATCACCTTCGGGTGCCCCAACGTTAATTATGAAAAAAAGGACGGGTCACTTAGAATGTGTATTCACTACCGGCAACTCAATAAGGTCGCCATAAAGAATAGATATCCTATTCCAAGAATTGATGATTTCTTTGACCAATTGCAAGAGGCTAGCTATTTCTCTAAGATTAATCTTCGGTCCAGGTATCTTCAAGTGAGGGTGAGAGAGTGTGATATTCCTAACATAGCCTTCCGGACTAGATATGAACATTATGAGTTTGTTGTGATATCGTTTGGTTGACCAATGCACCGACCATCTTCATGAACCTAATAAATAGGGTCTTCAAACCTTACCTTGATTTCTTTGTTGTGGTCTTCATTGATGATATTTTGATCTATTCACATAGTAGGGAGGAGCGTATGGGATATTTGAGGGTTGTGTTGGAAATATTGAGGGACAAGAGATTGTACGCCAAATATGACAAGTGTGAATTTAGATTGAAGGAGGCTGCATTCTTGGGTAATATAGTATCGGGGGATGGTATAAAAGTTGATCCTAAGAAAACCGATGTGATTAGAAATTGGCCTAGACCATTGACCCCGTCAGATATTAGGAGCTTCTTAGGCCTAGTGGATTATTATAGAAGCTTTATGAATGCGTTCTCCTCTATTGCTTCACCTATGACAAAATTGACTCAAAAGTAGGTTAAATTTATGTGAACCGATGAATGTGAGAGGAGCATCCAAACATTGAAAGACAAGCTTGTGTCTGCTCCTATATTGACACTACCGGATAAGCTTTCGGGATTCATGGTATATTGTGATGCTTCCTGGGTTGGCTTGGGTTGTGTGTTGATGTAAAGTGGTAAGGTCATAGCTTATGCTTCTAGACAACTCAAGGTACATGAAAGGAACTACCCTATCCATAATCAAGAGTTAGCCGTTGTTGTATTTATATTAAAGATTTAGCATCACTACTTGTATGGGGTGCATATGGATGTGTTCACCAATCATAAGAGCCTCCAATATGTCTTCACTCAAAAAGACCTAAACTTGAGGCAAAGGAGATGGTTAGAACTTCGTAACGACTATGATATGAGTGTACATTATCATCCAGGTAAGGTAAATGTGGTGGCGGATGCTTTGAGTAGGGTGTCTATGGGTAGCCTAGCCCATGTTGATGAACATGGGTGGTGAAAAAGAGATGGCTAGAGAGGTGCATTAATTGGCTAGATTGGGGGTTAGGTTGGAAGAGGTTGGCGATGATGGTATTGTGGTTGTCGATAGGTCTAAGTCTTCTTTGGTTGATGAGGTGATAGCAAAGAAAGATCTTAACTCCTCCTTGCTAGAATTGAAGGCCTTGGTGAAAGAGGGCAAAGTAGAGTTTTCTCCCAAGGGGGAAATGGTACCCTTAAGTACCAAGGTAGGTTGTGTGTACCTTGTGTTGATGGTTTGAGGGATAAAATCCTTGATGAGGCCCATAATTTTTCTTATTCTATCCACCCCGGTTCTACCAAAATGTATAGAGACTTGAGGGATGTCTTTTTGTGGGGAAGCATGAAGAGGGACATTGCTTAATTCATTTCTAGTTGCGTAGTTGTCAACAAGTCAAAGCCAAACATCAAAGTCCACTGGCCTTTGATGTTCGTCACTTAGAAGTGAGAGGTCATTAATATGGATTTTATGGTTAGGTTGCCTAAGACTAGAAAAGGTTTTGACTCTATTTGGGTTATGGTTGATAGGATGAGAAAATTGGCTCACTTTTTACCGGTTAAGACAACATATAGGGCTGAAGAGTATTCAAGGTTGTACATCTATGAGGTAGTGAGGTTGTATGGGGTTCCTTTGTCCATCATATCGGATCATGGTTCACAATTGACTACACACTTTTGGAGGTCTTTTCAAAGGGTTCTTAGTATGAAAGTTCACCTTAGTACGGCCTTTCACCCTCAAACGGATGGCCAAGCCAAAAGGACAATTCAAACCATTAAATATATGCTTAGGGCATGTATATTGGAGTTGAAGGGTAGTTAGGATGACCATCTTCCTTTGACTGAGTTTGCCTACAATAATAGCTACCACTCCAACATCGGTATGGCTCTTTTTAGGCTCTTCTTGGGAGACATTATAGATCACCGGTTGGTTGGTTTGAGGTTGGAGAGGTAGCATTATTGGGACTGGATCTGCTTACGGAGGCTCTTGAGAAGGTTAGCATGACTAGGGAAAAGTTGAGGACAACCTAAAGTCGTCAAAGATCTTATGGCGGTGTGAGAAAAAGAGACTTTGAATTCAAAGTAGGTGATTGGGTTTATTTGAAGGTTTCTCTAATGAAAGGTGTGATCTATTTTGGTAAA
This sequence comes from Solanum virginianum, assembly GCA_000787875.1. Classification (NCBI taxonomy): domain Eukaryota; kingdom Viridiplantae; phylum Streptophyta; class Magnoliopsida; order Solanales; family Solanaceae; genus Solanum; species Solanum virginianum. Next base: position 16,890 of record DF360119.1, on the reverse strand, counting down.
AAGAGGAAGTTGAGTCCAAGATACATTGGTCCTTATGAGGTCTTGAAGAGGGTTGGTAAGGTAGCCTATGAATTGAAGTTGCCTAGTGAAATGAATTTGGTTCATCCGGTATTCCATGTCTCTATGTTGAGAAAATGTGTTGGTGATCCTAATGCTATTGTGC
>DF360119.1:0-16654 GCA_000787875.1 Solanum virginianum | reverse complement strand
GCTATTGTGCCTCTTGATGTTGTGGGTGTTGTTGAGGATAACTTGACTTATTAGGAGACTTCGGTTCAGATTTTGGATAGATAAGTGAAAAGATTGAGGAACAAGGAGGTGGCATCCGTTAAGGTCCTTTGGAGGAACTAACAAGTCGAAAGTGCTACTTGGGATGCCAAAGCGGAGATACAAAAGTGGTATCCTTATCTTTTCCACTTCTATCAAGCCTAAGGTACTAATTCTAAGTCCTCTATATGATTACAAGTCTTATGTTTCAGCCCTTATATCATTCATATACATTCATGTTTAAGTTGATGAATTTATGATGATTTTACACTTATGTTGGGATTTAGAAAATGGTGCTTTAAAGGTGATGTTGCATTCTTGTTGGGGGTAGATTGTTTATAATCACTCTTGTCTTGTACATCTCTTTTTTAAAAAATTTCAATTTCCAGAGATAATCCATGATAGCACCACGACGCGTAGCTGTCGGGGACATGTGTTAATTTTCCCTCCGCTATGGGTCCTCAATTTTGCTACCAGTGATTTTTATCTCTGTCCAAGGCTTTTGGATCATAGGACTAAGTGTTCTCAATTGTGTTTTTGCCTATACTTAGATTGCTATGTTTTGAGCTATAAATCTTTGATCTATTGCAAGATTTGAGGAGGGGTTTTGATGAATAATGTTTGAGGGTGTTGCAAGGTGTTGACTGATGGTATTACAATAGATTTTCCAATCTTGGATATATTGTAAGATTTGAGGAAAGGTGTTGATGTATATTACTTGAGGCTATTGCAAGGTGTTGATTGATGGTTTTATAATGTATTTTCTTGCATGATTTCATCTCTATATTTCATGGTTTTATACTAGTATTACACACCCTTTAAGTGTTTGACAGAATGACCGGATGTCAATTCTTGAGGAGTTGAAGGTCCAAAGCATGAGATATGATACGATTGCCTATATGATGATAAAATGAGCTTATGTATATGATATAATCTATATAAAACGTTGTATTAGACCATACCCAATTTGAAGGGATAAGAGCTTGGGTAACCAAGGTGGGGGTTTGTACTCATCAACCATGTGAGGGTTTGTACTTCACCACTGTGGTGATAAGGTGTGATTATCATCAACCATATGAGGGGTTTGTACCACACCTTTAGAGTGATGGGGTGAAACCATTATCAACCACCAAGGGGTTTGTACCTTTAAAAGCTAGCTTGGTCTCTTCTACACATATGATATCTTATATGAGCATGAGTTACTTAAGCATGTTTTACTTATGAATTGATCATTTATGCCATATTGTTATATTATGCCTATTGTTATGCATTTTGATTATGATGCCTATTTCTTGTTGCATTGCATCTTACATACTTAGTACATTCAAACGTACTAACGCATACTCTTGCCTACATGATGTTACCTTGTAGGAACTAGTGCCCAAGTTGATCATCCTCCTCCACGTGGCTAGTTCGATACTACTCAAGCTAGTTGGTGAGTCCTCCACTTTGGGGACCTTAGTCTATTTTTCTCTTATTATGTATTGAGACATTATTCTTTATTATCTATTTTGACTATGAGGGTGAGCCCGGTTGCTTTTCTTGGCACCCACTCTTATCAATTTATTAGAGGTGTTTGTTGGACATGTTTTGTATCTATAATATGAGCTTGACTCTTGTCTCTTGATTATGATGTTATGCATGTTTTTCCCTTAGTCCTGTTGCCCTCTATTCTTACTCTTTGATAAGTATCTATTGCTTCTGCGACCAAGGATGTGTAATGATGTTTCAAGAGGCTTGCTTGGGGTCCCTTCGGGCTCCCTTTGTGACGTGTCACGACTAAGACCTAGGCTTGGGTTGTGACAATGTCATAGGCCATTACAGGGCTCGTGTAACAACACACGATCTGTGTAAATGGTCATGAAACACTCCTTTTTTGCCAACTTTCAGCCCAACGCACATATATACACAAATTTATACAATTTTTGTCAACCTAATCTTCGATGTATAAACAAGTGAACATACACGCACGATTTCCCCATGAGATATACCAAAAATCCACAAAAATGATGAACTACCATATGGTCAACACACTCAAGCACTAAATAATGGTGGTTTTCACCACCATATGCAACACCAATACTACTTTCATGTATTATGATGCTTTAAACCAAGAAAGAAACAATTTTGAACCAAGATCTAATCTACACTACAAGATAATGAAATTAAGTTCTTACTTGATGACCAGTAATTAAGAAGAAGACTTTCTTGAAAAAATAGAGACTCACACTTAGATTAAGCTACGAATCATGAAATAGACTCACGAATCATCACAAATAAGATGGAAATTTTTGGGGATTTTTAGGAGGGGAGGCGTGAGATAGAGAGAGATAGTCGTGGAAATAGAGAGAGAAAGTAGCAAAGTGAAAAGTGAGTTGTCGGGAAAAAGTGGGAGGTATTTAAAGACCCTTGTCAAACGTTTGATCGATCAAACATCTCTCCCACGAACGGCCTCACGGCCCGTGTCACATCACACGATTCATTTAAACAGTTCGTCCCACCACTCTTGGACATATTTAGCACTTAACTGGCTTCTCGTTGGCTGGTGCACCTCGACAACCAGTTGCACTACAAATGACATGGTACAAAGTCTATGTGGATCATCCATGTCTCCCCACTTAGTGGATTATGCAGTGAATTTCCCTTGGCCGTTCGCACACACCACATGATGAACCTCACGACAAATGGGAAGAGTGACGGGTCATGTAAGAGTCCTGTGTGGTGACATATGGCAATCTTTCAGCATAACTCACCTAGGACACGTGCACACTGGCCAGACGGTTGCTCTCACGAGCCGTCAAAAATGTAACAACCTGTGTATGAGGGTCGTGTGTTAACACTTAAGCAATTTTTGGCTCGACTCAAATGGGGCATATGGGACAGCTCCACACGGGCAGGTCCACGATTTGTCCCACATTGTATGGCCCATGTGGGCGCATGTGGAGCTCTCCTTAATCGAATTTTGGCCATTTCAACCACAAGTCACGCCTCCCACAATGCATGCACTTACAAACTCCAAAGTGACACCTATACTAACCTGAAAACATAACTCAAAAACAAGAAAAATGTATGACATATAAATTAAAGCTCTCTCTCTTATTTTTATTTTAACTATTACAATGCATAGGTTGCCTCCCATGAAGTTCTTCATTTAAAGTCATCGCACGATGCAATTATAATGACTACTCGGACTTCATCAAGATACATCATGCAATCATAGAGGGTTTATCTGTAACACCCAAGTAATGCTTCACTCTCTAACTATTCACTTTGAATCGATCCCCATTTTTTGCTTCTAGCTCAATTGTGCCATGGGGAAAGACTGTGGTAATCTTATATGTGCCAAACCACCTAGACTTGAGCTTACCTAGGAAAAGCCTCAATCTAAAGTTGTACACAAATACGTAGTCACCTATACTAAAACTCCGTTGGGCAATATGCTTGTCGTGCTAGATCTTTATCCTCTCTTTATATAGTGCTGCACTCTCATATGCTTGGAGGCGAAACTCATCCAACTCATTGAGCTGGTCAAGTCTCAAGTCAGCAGCCTCATCCGAATTCATGTTGAGCTTCTTCAAAGCATAGAGTGCCTTGTGCTTCAACTTCACAGGTAGATGACATGCTTTCCCAAACACCAATTTGTAACAACCCACATCTTACAATACTAGTACTATGCAAATGAAACATGATATAACCTTTCAAATTAGCGACAATTTTTAAAAGTTCTTGAATCTCAAATTAGAGAAGTGTAAATAAGTTTTAAGTCAAATTGAGGAGGTCAGGACCTTAAATGAAGTGAGAGAAGTGACATGCTTATAGGACTTACGAATCTAGCAGGTGAGTCACCTATTTGCTTATCTTAAATTTCCTAGCTAAATGGAGATGATGCCCAATGTCGAATTATCCAAGACAAATTATGAATAAAGTCTGTATTAAGGCTATAACTTTAGCCCATGTTTTAGCATCATAAATGGACTGTATAATCAGCCTAAGAAGAATATAAAAAGTGCCCAAGTACATCACAACCCACGTGACTATTTAGGCCCAAACTATGTGAAGAGAAATTAGGATAATGGGCAGCCAAGGCCCATCAACTTTAAAACCCAATTAGGCCTAAGTGAAAAGGCCAAGTTGCTGCATCACCACTTTGATAATATGAGGATTAAACTACACAAGAAATTTGTCCAAAGGCTACTTTAAAAAGGTTTATAAGTAGCATCTTTAAGTCATTCTTAACTTGTAAAGAAATCTGCTTTCACAAGCTTTCTCTCTACACCTTCTTAACTTTGCAAAGAAGCCACAAGGAGACTTTTAGGATTCTTGGAGAAGCCCTACACCTTGAGGGGAAAGGTAAGTAAGAATACTTATGCGTTTAGTATGGTTTTCTTATGAAAAACAAGAGACTAGACTGGTTATGTTTATGCTGAAATTTTTGGACAGCATGTGTCCTAAGCATTGTTGTGCACTTCTCTTGTTGATTAAGAGGATTTTCTCTTTTTTGTTGGCTGAATTATGAAGTAAGACTTATTTTTTAAACAAGGTTTAGTTTTATAATGATGAAACCAGGCTGCTGCACCACTTTTACAGTCCACAAAAATGAGTAGTTGTACGATGTCGTAATTGTGCTCTTAATAGGAACTTATGGGCTGATAATCAGAGATTATTGTTTTATGTTCTCTATATACTTTAGACTATTTTTGAGGACTATTTTAGAACAAGTTTTATGTGTATATATGGTTGGGACAGTTTGGTTAAAGTTGGAACAGGATTGGAACTGTCGACATCAAAATGTAGCAAAGGAATTTAATGTTATGCCACCTATTTGTATGTTGTGTAGAACTGTTATGTGTTATGCTTTGTGGGATGTTGTACTCTTATGGCACTAAAATAGTCTGCATCTAATATGTATATGAGAATGTGTATTAGAAAATATGATTAGGGCGGAATGGTTGAAAGAATACGTTCGGGTTTATAATTATCCGCTTGCTGCACGTAAGTTGTTTTTTTATCAAACTGGGCTGCCAAGATGTATCTATTGACCACTAATGCTAGTTTTATTACCTACTATATTATAGATAAATATTTGGAGGGGAAGGTTATCTCGAGGTAATAGCGAGGTCGTATAGCGAGGTATGTAAGGCTACTTGATTTCGTATTATTTGGCATGAAACATAGATCCCTCCTTGGCACATAAAGGCACTTACCAACTCCAACACAACTATTAACCATGTCTCAACTCTTTCAGATGTTCATATGCTCCCGTACATAGTCACTTCAAATATGTATACATACTTGGATACCAAGATACATGAGTTCGCTTTACTAAATAAAGTTCATGTGTTATTCTACCTCCTATACATTTCATTATTTGTGTAACCTACTCCTTTAATTATGGTATTGTCTTTTGTGATTATTTACATGTCATATGTTCTATCTATAGTCCTACATCTCTAATATTATCACCACCAAAAGAATCATCACAAAAGTAATTGAAAGATAAAGTATATTACCTATTCATGGGTGGTAACCCAAGGGGTGGAAGAATCACCTAGCCAGGGTCGATACTATCACGGGGGGTAGCCCAATGGGTGAAAGGAAAAAGCCTAGCCAGGGCTGATCTCGATATAGATTTAGCACTGATTAGTTGGTTATTTGTATTATCCATTCTTGGATGTGTTCATAATAGTATTTATAGATGACATTTTGGTGTATTCTTTATGTGTCTAGAGCTTATATTTTTGAATTGTATAGTTAGTCGAGGCGGGGCCTGTCTTGACCCTTATCAGTTGCTTTTCCTTATCTAGTGGCTTTGTAGACTATGTAAATTAAAGTATGGTCATGTCTCCTTATTTAGACAACATGGCCCCAATGGCCTAGCCATATGCATTTCCTTTTGGCTTTTTATTACTGTTTACTTTATTAAAGGCATGTTGAATAAAGAAATATCTTATAATATATATAGGAAGGGCATGGATACTAGTTGGTTCTCCCTAGCCTTATCGGCAACGGGTGCCACTCCGCCTTAACGGGACTTTGGGCGTGACAGAAGTGGTACCAAAGCGGGTCATCCTAGGGAGTCTACAAATCCGTGTCTATGTAGAGTCTTGTTTATCGATGTATTGTACACTACATTTATGAGCAGGAGGCTATGGGTCATCCTAGGGAGTCTACAAAGTTGTGTCTATGTAGAGTCTTATTTATCAATGTGTTGTGCACCATATCTTTAAGCAAGAGCCTTTGTGGCATTTAAGAGTTGTTACTTTCTTTTCATTCCTTAGATCGTGTGTTATGCACCACATTTATAAGCAGGAGGCTACGTGGCATTTAGGAGTTGTTAATTTCTTTTCATTCCTTAGATCGTGCCATAGATCCAAGTGTAATAGGTGGATTATGTCTAACTCCTAAATTGTTTTGTACAGCAAGTATGCCAGAAACTAGTAAAAACAAGGGTAAAGGGAAGGGAGTAGAAGTGGTGATTGGTATACCTAGTCAGGTGAGATAATGAAATGAGGCTCAAGATGAGTCTCTATCACAGACATCTCTAACTCCTCCAGCTCCTGATGAACCAGGAAGTAGTGAAATTCCCCCCATAACCACCTATCGATGCTACTGTACGAGATTTGAAAAATGCAGTCCAACTATTGACTCGTATAGTTGCTAGCCAAGGTCAAAGATACGAAGGTCCAGTTATAGGTACAGGTGGTGTGAATAGGACAGCTAGCATAAGGATACGGGACTTCCTTAATTTGGACCCTCCATCCTTCACTGTGTTAGATCCTAATGAAGATCCATAAGACTTTATTAATCAGATTCAACGTACTTTAGATGTTATGCATATCAGTGGTACTGAAGTTATCGAGCTAGCGACATATAGGTTGAAAGCTCTGGATATATTGTGGTATGAAGCTTGGAAGCAATCCAAGGATATAGATGCACCTCCAACTACTTGGAAAGAGTTCAAGGAGGCATTTCTTGACCATTACTTGTCATTAGAGATTTGAGAGGCCTGTGTAGATCAGTTCTTGAATCTCCACCAAGGGAATATGAGTGTGAGGGAGTATAATTCAATTCCCTGAGCAGGTATGCTCCTAATGTAGTTTCTACTATAGCAGATAGAGTTCATCGGTATGTGGATAGATTGGATTCGTATTTGGTTAGAGACTATACCATTGCTTCCTTGAATAAAGACATGGATATAACAAGGATGCATGCTTTTGCACAGAAACTAGAGGACCAAAAGCAAAATGAGAAGAGCACAAGAATTAGAAAGGGGGCAATCCAAGAGGGCCAGATCTATGGGGCAGTTCACACCATAAGAGGACCCTAGTTATGCACTATCATATATTACCTCACTAGTCACTGGGAAGCTTAAGCGAATGCCCAAATTATTGAACAAACCATTTGAAGTGTCTACACCAACTGGCGAATCTATTATGGCTAGAAGGGTTTATTACGACTGTGTAGTAACTGTTTGTGATCGTGACACATTAGCTGACCTTATTGAGCTAGAAATGGTGGAATTCGATATTATAATGGGTATTGATTGGTTAGCTTCTTGCTATTCCACCGTGGATTGCCGAACTAAGAGAGTGTACTTTCACTTTCAAAATGAGGCAGTTCTTTTGGTAAGGCAATATTGGGGTGCCAAAGGGTAAGTTTATCTCTTATTTTAAGGCAAGAAAGATCGTATCTAAGTGTTATATATGTCATTTAGTTAGAGTAAGGGATATGGAGGCAGAATCGCCAGCTCTTCAATCAGTTCCAGTAGTGAATGAATTCATTGATGTGTTCCCTGAAGAACCTCCAGGCTTACCTCTTGAACGAGAAGTAGATTTTGGTATTGACTTACTTCCAGACACTCAACCTATTTCCATCCCTCCATATAGAATGGCCCCGACAAAATTGCAATACCTGGCTTACCTCCAGAACGAGAGTTAGATTTTGGTATTGACTTACTTCCAGACACTCAACCTATTTCCATCCCTCCATATAGAATGGCCCCGACAAAATTGCATGAATTAAAAAAGCAGTTAAAAGAATTAGTGGAGAAGAGTTTTATAAGACCTAGTGTGTCCCCTTGGGGTGCACTAGTGTTATTTGTACGTCAAAAGGATGGCGCCTTGAGAATGTGTATCGATTATCGATAATTGAATAGGGTGACAGTAAGAACAAATACCCTCTCCCTAGTATTGATGATTTATTTGATCAGCTACAGGGTGCCAAATGTTTTTCAATTATTGATTTGATATTAAGGTCTCACAAAGTGAGGGTGAAGGAGAAAGATATACCTAAGACTACTTTCAGGATGCGCTATGGTAACTTTGAATTTCTTGTTATGTCATTTGGGCCAACGAATGCACCAATAATTTTTATGGATCTGATGAATAGGGTATTCAAGCCATTCTTGGATGTGTTCATAATAGTATTTATAGATGACATTTTGGTGTATTTAAGATCAGAAGAGGACCACGCAAATCACTTACCACAAGTGATACAGGTTTTTCGTGATCAAGAGCTGTATATCATGTTTTCTAAATGTGAATTTTGGATAAAATCATTTGCATTCTTGGGTCATATTGTGTCCGCTGAGGGTATAAGCTGTGAAAGATTGGCCAAGGCCAACGACACCTACGAAAGTTCGAAGCTTCCTAGGGTTGGCAACTTTTTACAAGAGGTTTGTTGAAGGTTTTTCTTCTATGTTTGCACCTCTAATAAAGTTGACACATAAGGCAACCAAGTTCCAATGGAATGATAGATGTGAAAGGAGCTTTCAGGAGCTAAAAAATAAGATAACTTCTGCCCCTATGCTAATACTTCCAGAAGGCACCGAGGGGAATCCAGTGTATTGCGATGCTTTAGGAGTTGGCTTACGGTATCTACTGACACCACATGGTAGGTTAATTGCTTATGCATTTAGACAGCTATGACTACATGAGAAAAACTACCCAACACATGATCTTGAGCTAGCAGCAATTGTGTTTGCTCTGAAAATATGGCGCCACTATTTGTAAGGGGTTCACGTTGACATATATACTTATCATAAGAGCCTACAATAAATATTTAACCTAAAAGACCTAAACTGAAGATAGCGGAGATGGCTAGAGCTAATAAAGGATTATGATGTTGATATACTTTACCACCCGGAGAAGGCATATGTGGTAGCCGATGCTCTGAGTTATAAGGCAATCATGAATACTGGTGATCAGGCCATGGTAAGTCAAGAAGTGGCTAAGGATCTATGTCAACTAGCTAGTTTGGGAGTTTGCCTTCTTGAAACCCCAAAGGAAGGGGTTNAGAAGCTCATCATTCCAGATATTCTATCCATCTAGGATCAACTAAGATGTATCATGAACTGAAAGGAATGTTTTGGGGGGAGGCATTAAAAAGGACCTTGCAAAATATGTGGCTCAATGTCCAAATTACAAACAAGTGAAAGTCAAACATCAAAAGCCAGGAGGTTATATGCGCATGAAAAAGGACCTTGCAGAATTTGTGACTCAATGTCCAAATTGCCAACAAGTTAAAGTAGAGCACCAAAAGCCAGGAGGTTATATGCAATATATAAAGCTTCCAACATGGAAGTGGGATATGATCAATATGGATTTTGTTACCGAGTTGCCTCGCTCATTTCAGAAGTTTAACTCCATATGGGTAATAGTTGACAGACTCACAAAGTCCGCACACTTCTTACTAGTCAGGAGTGATTATACAGCTAAAGAGTATTCCAAACTATACCTCAAAGAGATAGTCAGGCTACATGGAATCCCAATCTCCATTATATCTGACTGAGGAGCTCAATTCATTGCAAAGTTTTGGAAGTCCTTCCAAAGGAGTTTAGGGACACAAGTGAATTTGAATACAGTATTCCACCCTCAAATAGACGGTCAAGAAGAATGTACTACTCAGACACTTGAAGTATGTTGTGAGCTTGTGCATTGGACTTTAAAGGTAGTTGGGTGGACTATTTGCCACTTATTGAATTTGCCTAAAATAATAGCTCCCACTCAAGTATCAAGATGGCACCTTATGAAGCTTTGTATGGAAGGAAATGTAGGTTGCCAATTGGATGGTTTGAAGTAGGTGAAACCACCTTGCTTGGGCCATATCTAGTACAGCAAGCCATGGAAAAACTTAAGGCAATATAGCAGCAGCTAGAAACAGCCCAAAGTCATCATAAATCATATGCAGATGCTAGAAGAAGAGGACTGGAATTCTTAGTAGGGGATTGGGTATTTTTTAAAGGTATCTCCAATGAAAGGGGTTATGAGGTTTGGTAAGAAAGGAAAACTGATCCCACGTTACATAGGACCATATAAAATTATTAAGAAATTTCGGCAGGTTGCATATGAACTAGAGCTACCCCAAGAGCTTTCAATGGTTCATCCAGTTTTTCATGTCTCAATGCTTCAAAAATGCATAAGTAACCCATTCCGTAGTACTTCTAATGAAGATGTCCAAGTTACAGAAGATCTCACATATGAAGAGGTACCTATTTCTATTCTAGATCGTCAAGTTAAGAAGCCAAGAAATAAAGATCCAAGTTACAGAAGATCTCACATTGAAGAGGTACCTATTTCTATTCTAGATCGTCAAGTTAAGAAGCCAAGAAATAAAGAAATAACTTCAGTAAAAGTACTTTGGAGAAACCAGCAAGCAGAAGAGATAACATGGGAGGCTGATGATGCAATAAAATCAAAATACCCTTACGTATTTGAAGCTAAAGAGGAAGTCCAACATGCAGAATTGGGACACTTATTTGTACGTGTGATTGAATATGAAGGGTGTAACTTTAGCCCATGTTTTAGTATCATAAATGGACTATATTTTCATCATAAGAAGAATATAAAAAGGTTCCAAGTACATCACAACCCACTTGACTATTTGGGCCCAAAGTAAGTGAAGAGAAATTAGAAAAATAGGCAGCCAAGGCCATCAACTTTGAAACCCAATTAGGCCTAAGTGAAAGGGCCAAGCTATTATATTACCACCTTGATAATATGAGGCTTAAACCATACAAGAAAGTCGGCTAAAGGCACCTTTAAAAAGCTCTACAAGTAGCACCTTGAAATCATTCTTAACTTGTAAAAATAATTAGCTTTCACAAGCTTTCCCTCTACACCTTCTTAATTTTACAAAGTATCCACAAGGAGACTTTAAGGGTTCTTGGAGAAGCCCTACACCTTAAGTGTAAAGGTAAGAAAGAATACTTATGTGTTTAGTATGATTTTCATATGAAAAACAAGAGACTAGATTGGTTATGTTTATGCTGAAATTTTTGGACAATATATGTCCTAAGGATTGTTGTTCACTTCTCTTATTGATTAAGAGGCTTTTCTCTTTTTGCTTGGATGGATTGTAAAGTAAGACTTATGTTTTAACAAGGTTTAGTTTGTGAATGATGTAACTAGGCTGCTACACCACTTTTATAGTCCAAAAAATGAGTTGTTGTACGATGTAGTAATTGTGCTCTTAATAGGAACTTGTGGACTGATAATCGGAGATTGTTGTTTCACATTCTCTATATAATTCAAAACTATTTTTAGGACTATTTTTTAACTATTTTAGGACTGGTCTTATATGTATGTATGGTTGGGACAGTTTGCTTAAAGTTGGAACAGGTTTGGAATTGTCGACGTCAAAATGTAGCGAAGGGATGTAACATTATGCCGCCTCTTTGTATGTTGCTTAGAATTGTTATGTGTTGTGCTTTATGGGCTGTTGTAAGACTATTATGGCACTAAAACATGCTGCACATGATATGTGTATGAGAATGTGTATTAGAAAATACAATTAGGGGCAGAAAAGTTGAAAGAATATGCTCGGGTTTATAATTATCCGCTTACTGCCCGTAAGTTGTTTTTTTATGAGATTGGGCTGTCAAGATGTATCGATTGGCTGCTAAAGCTAGTTTTATCACCTACTATGTTGTAGATAAATATTTGGAAGGGAAGGTTATCTCGAGGTAATAGCAAGGTCGTACAGCGAGGTATGTAAGGCTACTTGATTTCGTATTATTTGGCATGAAACATAGATCCCTCCTTTGCAGGTGCTAGTAGATCTCCTCAGTAGGAATATAGGATATCCAGCTGTTGTTACCAAACTCCAGGTTACTTCAGAGCTTTGTGTGTCTAGAGCTTATATTTTTGTATTGTATAGTTAGTCGAGACAGGGCCTGTCCCGACCCTTATTAGATACTTTTCCTTATCTAGAGGCCTTATAGACTATGTAAATTAAAGTGTGGTCATGTCTCCTACTTTAGACAACGTGGCCCCAATGGCCAAGCCATATGCATTTCCTTTTGGCTTGAAGCTTTGTAGACTATGTAAATTAAAGTGTGGTCATGTCTCCTACTTTAGACAACGTGGCCCCAATGGCCAAGCCATATGCATTTCCTTTTGGCTTGTTATTACTGTTTACTTTCTTAAAGGCTTGTTGAATGAAGAAATACCTTATAATATATATATATAGAAAGTGCATGGATACAGGTTGGTTCTCTCAAGCCTTATCGACAACGGGTGCTAGTCTGCCTTAATGGTACTTTGGGCATGACACAAATAATATGGGGACAAACCAATGGGGGTCTTGTAAGCTATTCTACAAGACCAAAGTGCATCATCTAGCTTTTCCCAATCAATTCTTATAGCATTCACAGACTTGGCCAGGATCTCCTTGATCTCTTTGTTTGAAATTTCAACCTGCCCACTTATCTGTGGGTGATAACATGTGGCCACCTTGTGCTATCATACTCCATACTTTGCATGCATAGCACGGAATACCTTGTTATAGAAACAAGAACCCCCATCATTAATGATAGTTCTTGGTGTCCCAAATCTAGAAAAGATATTCCGCCTCAGAAACTGGACAACATTCTTACTTTCGTTGTTTGGTAGTGCAATCACCTCCACCCACTTAGAGACATAGTACACTGCTATTAAGATATACTCCATGCCATAAAAGCTCACAAATGGGCCTATGAAGTCGATTCCCCAGATGTCAAACATTTCTAATTCAAGAATAGGGTTCATGGGCAATTCTTGAGGCCTAGAGATGTTGCCCTATCACTGACACTGATCATACCCTAACACCAAGTCATGGGCATCTTTGTAGATGGTAGGCCAATAGTACCCACATTTTAAAATCTTCTTTGTTATCCCGGAGCCACCATGATGACCCCCAAGGAGGAAGAGTGATAGGCTTCTATGATACTCATCATCTCCACTTCTGGAATGCTCCACCTGATAACCCTATTAGCATATGTTCAAAACAAGTATGGGTTATCCTAGAAGTACCTACATATATCAGAAAGAAACTTTTTTCTCTGGTGAGGGTTAAGGCACTATGGCATAATGTCGCGCACCAGAAAGTTAGCAAAATCAGCAAAATATGGAATAAGATCTACAAAAGCTGCCAATACCTGCTCATTGGAAAAGGAATCATTGATGTTCACCCAATTGTTTGCCCTTGACTTATCCTCCAACTTGAACAAGGGATTTGCTACCTGATTCTTTGATCCTTTTTGGTGTTGGACCTCAAAGTCAAACTCTTGCAGCAAGAGAACCCATCTAATTAGCCTTCACTTGGCATCTTTCTTGGCCACAAGGTATCTCAATGCTTTATGGTCTGTGTGCACTATTACTTTTGTGCCCAAAATTTAGGCCTCGGACTTATCGAATACATACACCATAGCCAGCAATTCCTGCTCAGTCACTGTGTAATTTCTTTGTGCGTCATTAAGGGTTTTATTGGCATAGTTGATAGGATGAAAAATCTTGTTACACTTATGCCAGAGCACAACACCAACAGCAATTCCACCCGCATCACATATAACCTCAAATTGGGTAGCATAGTCAGGTGTAACCACCATAGGTGCAGAAATCAGCTTTTGCTTTAGAGTCTCAAAGGCATGCCGACAGTTGTCTCGAACTTAAACTTAGCATATTTCTCCAAGTTCTTGCAAAGTAGATGAGCAATCTTGGAGAAATCCTTAATAAATCGATAGTAGAAGCTTACATGTCCAAGGAAACTTCGAATGCTCTTCAAAGATATGAGAGGTGGCAACTTCTCTATAACCTCAATTTTTGCCTTATCCACCTCTATGCCCTTATTAGAAATCTTATGGCTAAGGACTATCCCTTCCTTGACCATGAAATGGCATTTCTCCCATTTTAATATCGAATTTGTTTCCTTGCAGCGTTGTAGTGCCTCTACTAAAATTCGACAGATAATCATCAAAGGAATCACCCACAACAGAGAAGTCATCTATAAATACCTCAAGGGTGTCTTTGACCATGTTTGAGAAGATTGACATCATACATTGCTGGAAGGTGGCTAGGTCATTGCATAGCCTGAAAGGCATCCTCTCAAAAGAAAAAGTCCCATACGGGCAAGTAAATGTGGTCTTCTCCTGATCCTCCGGGGCTATGGATATTTGATTGTAGCTCGATACCCGTCCAAGAAGTAGTACGACTCTCTACCTGCCAACCTATCTAAAATCTGGTCCATGAAGGGCATGGGAAATGGCCCTTCAAGGTCTATATATTCATCTTTTGGTAGTCCATGCACACTCGCCACACAATAATAGGTCTCAAAAGGATCAGCTCTTTTTTGTCATTAGCCACCACTGTCATTCCCCTTTTCTTAGGGACATATTGAACTGGACTGACCCACTTGCTATCAGAAATATGGTATATCACCCCAGTATCTAGCCACTTGATGATCTCCTCTTTCACCACCTTTTTTATAGGTGGATTTAGCCTGCGCTGGTACTCAATTGGGCATATAGTTATCCTCCAACTTGATCTTGTGCGTGCATATCCCTGGAGAAATCCCTATAATATCTACAATGGTCCAACCAATAGCTAGTTTGAACTTTTAGAGGACCCCAGCAATGCCTTTATCTGGTCTTCCTAGAGATTTGTAGCTATAATCACAGGAAGAGTGTTACTAGTGCCCAAAAATAAATACCTTAAGTGTTTGGGTAGATCGTTGAGCCCCATAGTCGGAGGCTCCTCAATAGAAGGTTTTGTTGGAGGTGTAGGTCTGTTCTGCAGATCCAATTCCAACATTCTAGTAACAAATGGTCTGGTTCCCCTGCCTTGCAATGCATTTACAGTATCATGGTACCTAGTGATACCATCTTCTAGGAAGTTCATCAACACCGCTGCTAGCATGTCCATACTTATCCTTTCTTCAAGCGAAATTTCAGATAGACAATCATCATCCACATCTATGACAGACATTATAGCCACCTCTTCGGGTTTCTTCATCGCCACACACATACTGAACTTTACCTATTCAGCGTTCAATCTAAAGGTGAGCTCCCCTTGCTCCATATCTACCAATGCCCTGTCAGTAGCTAAAAATAGTCTCCCAAGGATGATGGGAACCTCAAAATCCACCTGATAGTTTAGAATGACAAAATCCACAGGAAAAATAAACCTGCCCACACGGACCAGCACATCGTGGAAAATCCCCATGTCTGCCATTACTAGCCACATTGTAGTAGGTGTTAGGACCCGTATTTCGGGCATTGGATCTATGACTTGATAAGCTACTTTAACATTCGAGGATGAATGTTCTTAAGGGGGGAGGATGTTAGGACCCATATTTCGGGCATTGGATCGATTAGAGAAATTTGGGATCAAAATTGGAATTAAGTAGAAGTTGGAAAATTTGAGTTTTTGGAATTCGAAACTAGTTTAAATGATTTTTATAGGGTTTTGTGGTCAAGGAGGTCTCAAGTGTAAATTTTGATATTTCCATTGGATCCGGAATGTTGATTTTGGGCTAGGAGGACCTTTTGTTCAGTTCCAAGGCTTTTGGTTAATTTGACCCACCGGTACCGTTCGTGATTTAAAGTGGGACCCGCATTGGCACAAAACAATCTCTGTTGAAAATTTTAACTGCACCATTGAGTTCGGAATGTCATTTTCAATAAGATTGCATATATGGATTGTATTTTTTGGACTTTGGATAAGACTGAAATATAGAAATTAAGTTTGAGCAGCGAAGGAAAATAGTGAGGCAGTGCCACGTGGCCCAACTAGGACCTACCACGTGGCAGTTACTGTGCACAAATCTGCATATATGCGCAGAATCGTGCATTTTCTGTAACATTTTCCCCCAATTTCGCACCTTGATTTCCCTCTCGATATTTATCCGATTGAAGTAATTCAAAAGGCTAAGTTGTTTAATTTTTTGAGGAGAATAGCATGGCAGCTTCAGAAGTTGATTTTGGTGCGTTGTTTGAGGTAAAAATCATTATTTTTGGGTGATTCAAAAGGCTAAGTTGCCTAATTTTTTGAGGAGAACAACGTGGGAGCTTCAGAAATTGATTTTTGTGCATCGCTTGAGGTAAATATAGCTGTTTTCAATTGAGGTTTTATTTTGTTTCGAAACTTTAACTTGTGATTTCTTCCCCATATGAGCTCCGTTTTCAAAATGGTTTTCGCTACTGGAATCCTTGTTACTTGGAGAACATTTTCATATAAAAACTTTTAGATTCAGACAACTTTTTTTTTACGATAAAATTTTCAGACGATTTTATCCCTGCACCCGAATTAAGTGATTTTAGTGTTGTTGGATTTCTTATTTAATG
>DF360120.1:67130-78530 GCA_000787875.1 Solanum virginianum | reverse complement strand
AATTTTTTTCAAGCTTTACCATACTTGATGTTTTCAACTAATCATGCCAAGTGAGGGAAAGCTTTACATACCTCTCTTTCATTGCTAAGTAAGCTCCAACAATAAATCAATCCAACTTTATTCTTTCGAACGCCCAATTTCTACAATTATCGCAATAATGCACAATTATTAATTAAACTCCATTATAACTTTAATTACTAAACTTCCTCCAAATTTTACAAAAATTTCACCAGCATATCCCCTTAGATTAGGCCATCTCGGGGTTCCAACTTGACCACTTTTAACCACAACAACAACAACAAGAACCACAACATCAACAAGTGTTTCCAATACCATTGCGTCAACAAAGTAACTAGATTATTACACTTTATCAACATTACAAAAACTGGGCAGCATCTATTTATACCATATGCACACTGTTCAGGCCCTCACTTACCTTCCAATAATCATATTCTACCATATAGATGCCAAACGTATACTTACACCACAACTTTAAGCCTTTCCAAGTCCAAAACTTCGCTAACGAACTTTATTTTTAATCTAAATTGAAAATCAGGGCAGCGTACTCATTTGTATATATATACTCAACACCCTCAAATACTTCCACAAGCTCCAAAAGTCCAATAATATCATTCAAATGCCAAACGGAAACTTAAAACGTCGAAGAGCAACATTACTTAGTTTAACACATGTATAAGTTTTTAAACTCATATAAAGTCCAATAATATCATTCAAATGCCAAACGGAAACTTAAAACGTCGAAGAGTAACATTACTTAGTTTTTATTCAAAACTGGAAATTCTGGGCAACAATAATTTTTATACATATCTACCATGTTTAAACACTCCTATATGTTCCAAGGATCATATTACATCATTCAAACACCCAACACAAACTCCCAGCATCAAATGGAACCTTAAAACGCTAAAACGCGACATTATCTCATTCTCAGGAAAACACAAAAATCTGGACAGCCCACAAGTTATATACATACTTGACATACTCAAGCACTTCTGCATACCCCAAGAACCACAACACAACACCCTAACGCCCAACATAAACATCCAATTTCAAAACGCAAAAATTCAATGCTACAAGAGTTCAAATTCGACCAACCAATCCAAGATTACATACCATAACCTTCCAATACTCTTATCACCTTACAAGAAGCATATTTATACCAACAACACATAAGGACATAAAATTGAAACAATATAAACTCATATATACACATATATCCAATTTCGAATTACACCTCTCTAGCTTCAAACTTGACTAAACAATCAAACTTTCATGGTTATTCTTTCAATAAAACACACTCCAAACCATTTAAAACCTTTAATTCAACTCAAAAGATTAGAAAGTTCAACTTACCTTCACAACCCTTTCACAACTTCAATTCGGAAATTCCAAGCGTTTCCTTGCCAAACCAAAACTTCTACGTTACTTGGCGAACTCTACATACTAGACTTGAAGCCTTAGAATTGAAGAAAGAATCAAAACCAACAATTTTTTGCCGGTACTGTAGTAGTTCACTGTAGCAACCCGAGAGGGGCTAATCCTCAATACTTAGCTTTATACTTCTACAGGGGCTTTCATTAAAAGATCACTAGTCCTCTTCACACTTCACTATCATGAAGTCTTCGGTAGTCTGTCATCAATACTCGCATAACAATAACCACACATTCAAAGCTATCGCTCTAACCACTATCCCCAACTATGCTCTTCCTCTTGAGTTCTACACTTTATTAACTAAATCTTATAACTCCTATTATCATCTGAGTCTTTTGCATACTCTTATCATTTTCAAGCCTAACTCAAAGTCACAAAGTGCTACCTGTAGGATAATCATACTTATGCCAATCTAATCCATAAGGATTATGTTCTGCACTTCCATAGAGACTTTCTTTTAGAGAATACTAATCCTATTCATCTACTTGGAATCTATTGTAAAATTCATCAATAGCCTATAACTGTCCCTCACTTAATAGCAATCACACATTCAAGCTTATCATTCTAATCACTTTATAGCTTCTTAGAAGGCAACATCATTTAAGAACTTTCATACTTACTTTAGCACCTCTAAACCAGCAATCTTATTAGATCCTATTAGGAGGCATACCAATATACGCTTACCTATTTGTTACATACAACAAGATGTCATCTTTTTTTTTTCTGTGTGCAACCCTAAATGGGATAAGCATACTATAATTATTACTATAAGTGACACCCATTTTATTTTATCTATCACAACTCATCTACTATTAATATTGAAGGAAAGAATTATTAGCAGGGCTTAGAGTATAATATCATAAGCACGATTTATTCAAAAAATCTAATCAGTGAATATTTATAACATAATATGATGCCACTAGTGTTTTAGAGATCATCACTTGTTTATGGAACTGTGTATACTGTGAAGCTCAAGTCTTGTCTTGTGTAGTATAAGGCTAGAAATTACTAGTTCATGAGATAAGATCAGAATTGTTGAATGAAGTTATCACTTCTCACTTTAAGAGCTGAGCATGAACATGGATCAACATGAAGTGCATGGGTCTGAATCATGAGCATTGTGCCCTTGCATAAGATAAGAATAAAGTATCATCACGATGAAGTATAAAGAATCTAAGATAGAAAACATTGATGTGTCATTCTGATCAACTTAACAGTATTAAAAGCTCAAGATCTACTTTGACTTATTACCTAAGCATCTCCCCCTTAGCTCAAAGGTCACCTCTCTAAGTCTGTGCACTTATTCTCTTCACAAAGCTATTGGCACAACCCTCCACACGATTGGAGTACCACTATACACAGAATACTTATATCCTCCTATTAGTTAATACTCAAAGATATGAAACTTCTGCTAAAACTTCCTCTTGAGATGATATTCTTAACTTCTTTTTATCCTTGCAGGCACCTATCTATACCTGTTGCTCTTATTGGCATCATAATTACCTTCTATGAATCTTATGATCTAACCTATTCCTTTCTAGTCTGCTAACACCAATCTTCTATGTTCACATACATTTGACTGAAGAAAACTCAGACTATAACGAAAGATTCCTCATTATCTATAGATATCCCCCTTTAACCTATCTCTTAAGAATAATAGAGGATGTCTACATTATCCTACTCCACATTGGCAACTCAAATATACTGTCTAGATTCTTGTAGCAGTCATAACTTAGAGCTTTACACAATTTTATGCTGTCATGGCTACACATCTTAAGCCTCTTGTTATCTAATAAGTTATCCTCAATTCACTATTCCTACCAAAGGGGCACCTAAACCACACTCATACATAACATTCATTGAAAGTCAAAATCTTAATCTCAAGCATACAATATGGGGAGCCTCTAGCAATTCTCCAATTACGACTATCACTGTCACAATGTTTTCTCCCATTTCACACTACTCCTTAAAATTTAAACTTAGGGTCTAGCACTATCGTTGGCACTACACACTCCTGTCATATGACACCAGCTCATGACTACTAGGTAAAATTTTAGAACCTAGGCCTATTAAAATCTCATGGCAAATACTTAATCAACAAATCTCACATCTATAGACTATCTTGGATATACATCTTAGGCCCTCTTCTTATCTAATGACTTAGCCTTAATTCACTATTTTCATCTAAGGATCACATACACTGTACTCATAACATCATATTTCTTTCAAGTCAATAACTTAATTTCTCACTTATGTTATGTCAAGCCTACTAGACCAAATCTCGAACTAATAATGCCACTCTCATCCTACTATCCCCTTTTTTTTCATGATGCTCACTTAAAGCTCATTCTTAAGGTTTAATACTAAAAATGTACATATTATACTAACTCTAAACTACTAGATAAAGTCAAGAAATGTTAGATCACTAAATCTCATGATAGGAAATAAATCTTTAGCTTATGGTCTAGCTAAGTATAGTCTATCATCACAATCCCTTTCATAAATTAGATAATATTCACTCATCCATTATACCTCTTTACCTAGCTAAGTTCATAACTCTATAGATCTCATATGATCTCATATGACTCTTCTTTCAAAATCATGATCCTAGTTTAGATCTACCACCTTATGCCCTCTATTCTTATATTCAACACACATACTGTCATGACCCAATTTAGGATAATGACCAGCGCTAAGGGAGAGAATCCCCAAGTAAGCCTTACAAGAATTCTACAGAAAATCGGGCAGAGTTTCCTTTATTTTTGGGCCTATCCAAATATTTGCCTGTCTCAAATATCAACAATACCACTAATAACAACTCTAGATTTAACCACGACATCCATCAATAGTCCAATCGCTATGCAATAATATCAATCCATCTCCACATATGAAAATAAGTCAAAACTAATCTCATGATTACAACATGAATGAATACTTATGACTCTTGTAAAGGGGATGACTATGGAGCGATTGTAAGAATTCAAGAAAGGTCCATAATAATAAACTTATTTTTCACACGAACAAGTATGGGGCTCACCATGGAATCCACTTGCTAGCTCTAGCTAACAAATTTCATGTCGATATCACTTGTATTCTCTGGAGAGAAAAATATATAGCAAGGAGTGAGACACTAACTCAGTGAGTAATAATAATAATCACAACCATTTTAATAAGGGACAAGTCTGAAAATATGCTAGCAGGATAACAAAAATCATGTAATACATGCTCTTTAAAAAATCAATAGCCATAATCAATCTTGTTGTTTCATATAAGCAAATCAATACCATTTGCAAATAAACTCAGTAAAACACTTTCATATCAAACTCAGTAGAACACTTTCATATTAAATCATATATATATTCGGGAGGTTTTAAAGAATGAATCATGTAATCGATAATTGGTATGTCTATCTTCTTAAAAGAATAGATGATAACTATAACTTTTATATAGGTAAATCCCTACTCGAGGGATACGGTAACAGTATCCTAGTTCTACCTTCCCACTAGTGAGGGCTTAATCTGTAATAAGTAAATACAAGGTACACTAGGTCTAACAAACCTACCGTTAGCTACGGGATTCATCAAAGTCTACTCCCATTGAAAATTTTTCTTTATAAACCATATAAACTCTTTCAAAGTAGTACAAGACATGTCAATCTTGTAATCATATCATATCAACTTAATAAAGGCACATGTAAAAGTCCTTATATCTCAAGTGAATACCTAAAAATCATTTAAGTAATGATAATAGTCTCAATTATCAATATAATTATCTTGTAAAAGTAAGATCATCTCAAATAGGTATCAAATCAAGTAAAGAACTCATCCCATATGCAAATTCAAATCTGTCACGACCCAACTCATTGGCCGTGACTAGTACCCGATTGGGACACCCAGACATAAACACTAAACTAGATTCCGATTATGATAGCTAACTTATTTACAAAAATTTTGATAGAGTTTTTTTTTATTTTATTGACTACCTAAACCCTGCATTAAGAAGAATCCCAGCATACAACACACACATATACACACACACATATATATATACACGTGCGGGCCGACAAGGTCACCGTCGCAATTAAACCGTCCAACACACACAACATACATACATAGTCATACAAACTGCCATACCCCATACGCACAGGCGTGCACAGACCTTTATATAAACAGATGGAATCATAGGACGATACAGGGCCCCATCATACCCTCGAATATGCATAGATACAAAATAGAGAAAATAAGTGTACATATACCAAGAGTTTGCTCCGATACAAAAGGAGCACTTCAAATGGCAGTCAGAGATCCTAAGCTGGTGGCTCACTACCCTATGCGTCGGTACCTGCAGACATGAAACGCAACCCCTGAAGCAAAAGAGGTCAGTACGGAATACGTACCAAATATGTAAAATGGAAAGTACAAAGTATGAATAAGAGTAATAAACCAAACAGAGATATAAAAAGTCAAACTCATATGCAAATATCAAAGGAATATTTCTTTTGTCTTTTCAAAATATCAAACTAATGCCTAACAGACAGGAATGAGAAGTCAAACTCATATGCAAATATTAGAAATATTTCCTTTTGGTTTTAAAAATATCAAACGGATGCCTAACAGACAGGAATGATGGTAACCTCCAAACTCACGCCATACCACAGCATCACACCAGAAGTTCAAATCTCCGAAATCTCTGACACAAGTCACAAATGTAGGATAAGTGAGCCAAGCGTCCCTAAACCCACAAATCATATAGTAAATGTGGCATGATGCCACCAAACCGAAGGCCCAATCTCACCACATCACAAATCTAAGTGAATCCAAACCTTGGGCCGAGCCGACCTCGCTGTACCTAGCCAACTTTGGAATATATAGATATATAGTATAATACGCATGACAATAACTGGCCCGGGAACCAGTGAATGAGATCATAATAGGCATATATAGAGTCATGAGAATCATATGCACAAAACCATTATTATAAATCCAAATATCAGGAAAAAAATTATTTATGATCGAAAATGAAATATTACTTGTTCTAAATTCCTTTTAGAAATATCAAGATTTTAGAAAAGAGGTATCATGGGTCCTATAACTGATGTAATCCCGAACTAGCCTAACTTAGGAAGGACTTACTTGGTCTAGATCATTCAAACTACTATAAAACGTTTCAGAATAGTTTTCAAGGTAATTCAAGCTCTTTGGTCAAATTTACAGTTGTTGACGCTTTTCAAAGTATTAGAAAAAAATATATTCCTTCAAACATATCAAACTTTCCATTCTTTTACAACTTCTAGATTTTAAATGTACAAGGATCAAAATATGACTAATTTCTATAAGAATACCAAGTAACGAACATATGACATGTTTTAGTAGAATTGCAAAGTAAGAGGGGTTTTTCGAAACTTATAACATTAGCGAGGTTTATCGAGACTCAACTTGGCTCAAATTAATCAACAACACAATAACAACAACCCAACAACACCAACAATCAATTTCCAATACCATTGCCACACCAAATTCATTAAATAACTTCATTTTATCAAGACTACAAAATAGGGCAACAACTTATATTTATATATACATGATGTTCAAGCCCTCTCTTACCTTTCAGATAACCTTACTTTATCAAGACTACAAAAATAGGACAGCAACTTATATTTACATATATACATAATGTTCAAGCCCTCTCTTACCTTCCAAGAATCATATTACACCATATAAACGTCAAACGTATACTTTCAACGCTACCACATAGCATTTAATTACATACATAGACCCCAATTTCAACCAAAATTCAAATATACATATAAACCATTCCCATAGCTCTTTCACCCCACAAGGATCATTTTTATATTATTTAAACACAAATTCATGGTTTTAAAACAATATAATTCTATTTACATACATATCCCAATTTTCGCCCCTAACATACATATTCATAATTCACTTTAACAAGCTATATTTTTGAGATTTTCTTTCAATTTAACATATCCCAACATACATACAATCTTTATTTCACGAGTTCAGTTGGGAGTAATTTTGTGTGCTTGAAATTTTATAAGTGTAGAAGCTAGTATCACCTTGTACATGCAGCATACATATATATAGATATAAAGAAGCTCCACAAGTGGCCAAGTGTACCACACTTGGCCTAATAGGAAGGCTACACAATTAAGTGGGGCAACCTCTCCTTGTTCTAGAACTTTTTTCTTTTAAGCACAAAATTATTACAATAATAAGAATAATCTTATATGTATGCATATATATGTATTTATATATACACATCTTATCAAGTATACACCACTTGACCCAAATAATGTTCAAGACCCCAACTTTGAAATATTCCACTTACGGTTCTAAATTTTCCAATAATGACACTTAGGTCCCAAATTTCCATAACTGTTCCAATGCACGAAATACGGGTTCTAACATCCTGCCCCCTTAAAACATTCATCCTCGAATGTCACATCAACCTTTTTAGTTCCAACTTTCATAACATAGCATCCAACAATTAACAACTTAGTTATCATACCTCATAGTTAAATAAGGAAATTGAATTACCTGTATGAATGGGAAATAATTGAGGGTATTTCTTTTTCATTTTCTCTTCCGCTTCGTAAGTCATCTCTTCTCTATTATTATTTCGCCATAACACCTTAACCGAGGCCACATCTTTGTTTCATAATTTTCTGACTTGACGATCCAGTATATCTATGGGTTGTTCTTTATAAGATAGCTTCTCAGTAACCTGAATATCATCCACAAGAAAGATTCTAGAAGGATTACCAATACATTTACGAAGCATAGAAATATGAAATACCGGGTGCACTCCTCCCAGATCAGCTGACAGCTCTAACTTGTAGGCAACCTTGCCTATTCTGCGGATGATTTGATATAGACCAATGCATCTTGGACTGAGCTTCCCTTTCTTACCGAATCCCACAACGTCTTTCATGGGTGATACTTTCAGGAATACCCAATTTCCAACCTGGAACTCTAAATGGCAATGACGGTTATCTGCATAAGACTTCTGTCAACTCTAAGCTGCTAATAATCATTCTCGAATGAGTTTTACTTTATCTATTGCATGTTAGATCACCTCTGGACCAAATAACTCTCTAACTTCGAACCAGCCGATCGATGATCTACACTTCCTACCATATACTACCTCATAGGATACCATCTGAATGCCAGAATGGTAGTTGTTATTTCCAACTTATATACCTAGCATGGGACTACTAATTGATTAACCAACTGACTGACTAACTTGATTAGTTAGCTTAATAGCTACGTTATTTGCTCCTCAACACTCTCCCTCAAGCCTACGGTTAGAAAATGTTCTGCATTCCAAATTGGTCGAGCAGTATGTTGTGTTGAGTTTTTTCAAACCTTTAGTGAGTAGGTCAACTGGCTAATCTTTCCAAATTGGTCGAGCAGCAAGTTGTGTTGAGCTTTTCAAAACTTTAGTGAGTAGGTCAACTGGCTGATCTTTTGCGCTTATATGCTTTGTCTTCGGAACTCCTTGATAGATTTTTGTCCCTAACAAAAATAACAATCAATGTCTATGAGCATTGTCCTCTTATGAAAGCTTGGATTAGCTATAATTTAAATAGAAACCTTGCTATCATATATCATACTTATAGGAAGATCCACATTGACATCCAACTCTTTGTATAGACTATAACTAGGTCATTTATGATGTACAGGTGGCCACGTTTCTAAATTCTGCTTCTGCAAAACTCCTGGATAACCTGTAGCTTTTCTTTGATCTCCAAGAAACAAGTGCTCCTCCAAACTTAACTAGATAACCTCTAGCTAATGTTCTAGTGTCCAAACATGTTCCCCAATCTGAATCACGATAAGCTGCGAGTTATGCGGTTTGTTCTTCAGACATGAATAGGCTTACACTAGGAGCTTCTTTTTTGTACTTGACCACTCTTAATGCTGCCTCCATATATGGTTGTTTGGGATAATACATAAACTGACTCGAGCTTGAATTGAGAATGCAAGATCAGGCCTTCTCATAGTAGAGTATAAAAGTCTTCCTACCAGTCTTTGATAAATTGTTGAATCTGCTAGAACTTCATCATGTTCTGCATCTTTGTTATTGATTTTAGGTTTTAACAAAGAATTTCACATTACTCGGTCATCAAATAACAAGTGTTAAGTCATGTATAAGGTGCTGTGAAGCTAGATAATAGCTGTAACCATTGGCACATGTCCTTTGTGTTCCATTCATTGAAGTTGCTACTGAGTTCCACATTCCATCTTAGTGTCAGAATGTAATATGCTATGACTGCTCTAAGTAACTGCATTTATGAAACTAGTAGATAACTGATCATTCTAGGATGAGTTGTCTATTCAAGCATCAACCCAGGAAAAAATTTTCTTGTGTCATCTCTCACATCGAAAATGTTGTTCTCCTTGAAGCTTTCCAATAATGGTCTATAATGACTTTCCAAGTGCATACACCATGACAAGAAGATACTTTAGTTTTTCGGACCACAGTTCCCTATTTTGCTCTAATCACCTGTCTACAAAGTGCATTTTTGAGTCATTTACCACTTGTGGGAGACCTAAAGTAGGGACATATTATACATACTTAATGCATTGAGGACCAATCTGCAACCCAGTGACAAGTATCATCCTTCTAGTAAGCTTTCTGATTCCTCCAGCATCCCTTCCCCTATGTAATCTGATTTAGTCGTGCCCACGACATTATACAAGATACTGTTAGCCAGCCCTTCTAACATTGTAGTCAGTATTTTGGTAGTTCCTACATGTGCTGACCTCAGTAGCAAGACAAAAATAGCTTCTTGACATTAATGTGCACACATCATACATCATCAAAAAAAAGTGCATGCTTTTGGGTAACATAGATTTACACCCCACCTTGAGCGCAACTTGACTATTCTATTGGATACCTACTAGTCTATTACTTTCCACTAGCAGATTTATAGAGTAACTTTACTCACTCTGGTTAAGGCAAAAGGAAAGAAATCACCAAATAAATTTTTCCATGGTTGGGATTCGAACCCCAATCTCCTATAGTTTTCATCCATTTTATTGATTATTAGGCCACATCTCTGGATGCATTGTCAATAAAATAGTTCTCAAGCATTACTCTTGCTCTTCCTTTAGTGCATACATTATGAGTTTTTTATCTCCATAAAAATGAATTTGAGATGTTCTCCATATCTTTTTTTTCCAATTGCGAACCTTGAATACACTATCCATAACCTAGTGTAATCAGATCTGTCCAGTTAACAGACCATACTAGATATGAAAACTTAGAAATCAACAAGTGAGCAATGATCAGATCCTCATTTTTCTCTGATGGTGCCACCACGTCCAGTCCTACTTGAGTTATTTCAAGAGCTTTCATCTAAATTTATCTTAACACATTAGTCTAGTGTTATCAACCACTGTGCAAGGATCACCATGAGCTCAGGAACATAATTATCAACATACAAAACCATATCCTTCCAATTACCAGGCCACTGATTGTTAGAGAAAGCAACTTTGAGCAGTATATTTACATCCTTCATAATCAAATGATTCACCCTAGCGCAACTGGATTGATTGCCATCATATTTGCATCTACATCTATTCTTCCAAATGTTCCATCATACAGGAATAGGAATAGCATGTGAGAGCAACTTATGAGCACCATTCTTATAGTTTGCATCCCACCACCCCATTATATCATAATGAAGAGGTAAACTGGAACTTTCAATACCACAAAGACTAGCAAAACACTTACAGAAAATACTAGCAACATGACCATTCCTGATCTATGATAGCAGTAACAATCATATGGATTATGCCAAAACCTACAATCTTCTCATTTATGGTAATTTCCCTCTTGGTGCCCACCAAGGCAAAAAATACTTAAAGGAAATATGCTTATGCCAAGTAAGCATCTTTGTTATATTTTTAGGTTTTAACA
>DF360120.1:22703-65182 GCA_000787875.1 Solanum virginianum | reverse complement strand
GATGAAATATTACTTGTTCTAAATTCCTTTTAGAAATATCAAGATTTTAGAAAAGAGGTGTCGCGGGTCCCACGACTAATGGAACCCCGAACTAGACTAACTTAGGAGGGACTTACTTGGTCTAGATAATACAAACTACTATGAAATATTTCAGAATAGTTTTCAAGGTAATTCAAGCTCTTTGGTCAAATTTACAGTTGTTGACGCTTTTCAAAGTATTAGAAAAAAAAATATTCCTTCAAACATGTCAAACTTTCCATTCTCTTACAACTTCCGGACTTTAAATGTACAAGGGTCAAAATATGACTAATTTCTATAAAAATACCAAGTAACAAACATAAGACATGTTTTAGTCAAATTGCAAAGTAAGAGGGGTTTTTCGAAACTTATAACATTAGCGAGGTTTAATTAAGTCATGCCATAGACCATAATGCTTTACATACCTCAATTCCTTTGCCTAACTGATCCCAATGCCAAGCCAATTCAACTTAGGCTTCTGGATGCCTAATGTCTACAATAATTGACAATAATGCCAAATGATTAGCTAAAAGCCCTTTTTGGACCTTTGATTCCAAATTTGGCCCTGATTCTATAAAAAATTTCGATAGTACTTCTCTTAGAATATAGGCTGCCCCGAGACTCAACTCGGCTTAAATTAATCAACAACACAATAATAACAACCCAACAACACCAATAATCCTTTTCGATACCATTGCCATACTAAATTCATTAGATAACTTTATTTTATCAAGACTACAAAAATAGGGCAGCAGCTTATATTTACATATACATAATGTTCAAGCCCTCTCTTACCTTCCAAGAATCATATTACACCATATAAATGTCTAATGTATATTTTCAATGCTACCACATAGCTTTTAACTACATATATAGACTCTAATTTTAGTCAAACTTCAAGTATACATATAAACTATTTCCAATACTTCTTTCACCCCACAAGGATCATTGTCTATGCTTTTTAAACACAAATTCATGGTTTTAAAATAATATAATGCTGCTTACATACATATCTCCAATTTTTGACCCTAGCATCCATATTCATAATTTTCTTTTACAAGCTATCTTTTCACGATTTTCTTTCAATTTAACATATCTACAACATACATAGAATCTTTATATTCACATAAAACCAAGGTGAGAGTTCACCTTACCTCTTCAATCCCTTAGGTGAGCTCAAATCACCAAAGTCGTAGAACAAAACATTTTCTTGGCCAACCAACACCTCCACGCTATTTAGGGGACTCAATATACCAAGCTTGTAGCGTCAAAATAATTGTAGAATCGAAAAACGTAATTGGTTGCTACTTTACTATAGCAACCCGAGAGCAAGGTGAGGGAGTATTGTTCTTGAAATGTTTCTAAGTGTGGGAAATTTGTCTAAATGGAAACTAGAAAAATCTTGTACATTACATATACATATAGACCAAATATTTAGCCCACCTCCTACACTTGGTCCAATAGAATTGTGACAACATTAAGTGGGCCAACCTTATCACTTTTTAGATTTTTTTGTGTTTAACAAAAACATTTTGTGAAAGAACTTAATTAATGGTCTTGTATGTGTACATGTGTACACATATATATATAAGTTTATACTCATACCTCTTTGAAATATTCAACTTTTATCCCAAATTTTTCAAAAATATCTCTTGGGTCCTAAATTCTCCAATAAAGACACTTGGACCCCAAATTGCCATAACTGGTCCAATGCGCAAAAATACGGGTTCTAACATCATATTACATACTTATACATTCCACATACTGGCATTCATTTGAACGTGCATCTTTTCATGATATAGGGATAGGTACTAGAGGTCATCAATAGGCGCACTATTGAGGATCTATTCGTATTCAGCTAATAGGTGAGTCCTCCCTTGCTTTTGGAGGATACCATATTTATCTTCTATCTTCGAGTCTAGCCTTTTTTATTTTCATTAGAGGTATTCATGGACACATCATTGGCACCATTTAGACAATATTGATGTAATAATAAGGTTTCATGTACTGGATAGTGATGGATTGTTTTGATGTCTTTAACTTTTAACTATTTTCTTTCATGTTTATCTTATGATTGAGTTGAGTTAGATTGGTTGGCCCTTGGCGATTATCTATTGGGTTATGTAATTACTACTCTACCTTAAGTTGTTTCTTGATTGTTGAGTCTTTCGTTGTTGAATAGACTAGTGATCAATCCAAGTAATTCACTTGGGGACTAGTAATAATTTCTAAGTACTAGTCATGCTAAGAATACCCTCCTAGAGTGTGACAAACTTGGTATTAGGGCACAAAGTTCAAGAGTCCTTAGGAGTCTATGAAGCAGTGTCTAGTAGAGTCTTGCTTATAGATGTGTTGTGCACTACACTTTTAATCAGGAGGCTATAAGACATTAGGAATTGTCTCACTTCTTTCATATTTTGAGATTCGTGCTATAGAGTTAAAAGTCCTTTCTAATCCGTGCATTTGCATATTGATTTTACATCATATCTCCAAGAAGAGCTACCAAACAAGTTAGGGGTAGAGAATGCCTAGCCAAACGAAACATTAAACAGGCTGAACATCAAGTTCTCAAAGGGCAAGGAAGCCCATCTATGTCTGCCTTAAGCTGACATCTCCAATGTTGTACTTCTCCAAACCATTTAGATTTTGGCTCAAGTAGTGACAACACCAATTGCTAGATAGGGAGCAGGTAGCTAGGATGCTTTAGATACTTTAAAGATTCATAAGTTTTGAGGGAATTCGTCCGAGTTTAAAAGGGTCTACACCAAATGATGATCTGGTGAACTATATTGATGAACTCCAGAAAGTGTTCCAAGTGATGCAAGTGGTTGATACTGATAGGGTTGAGTTGGTTGCCTACTAGCTTAAAGGTGTTGCCAGACTGTGGTTTGATCAGTGAAGGAAGAATATAGGAGAGGGTAATTTTAACTTAGGCAGTGTTTGAGGTGTTGCCCCTTATTTTTCAAAAAACAGGATCTACAATGTCGGGACAATCATTTTTTGAAATTAAATAGTTGAAGAGTCGCGACCTAATGAATTAAGATGCATTAGAACACCATTTTCGCCTAAAAATACATTTAACAGTCCAAACTACCGGAGAACGGGTACAAGTTCAAGTTACCTAGAAAGAAAGGTGTTAGGCACCTTTTGAGGTCTATAATTGTGCGTCCCGATTCATATCTCGTATTTTATGTGGAGGTGAAAAATACAAGTAAGGTCTCCATTCTTTAAAATTATTCCAAATAAATACCCAACTGATCAAAATAAAATAACACAGATAGATAAATTAAACAAGTAAATAATTGAACTACCCCAAATAGTTAAATAAAAAAGAAAAATACTAAAACTAAGTGAAATTAGTTCCACTTGGATCAGTACTCGATTTTATTATTCGAAAGAAAAAAATCAGGATTTTGTCAATTTATAGCCCACTTGGGACAAAAATCAATGTTTTGTCCTATTTTAAGCTCGAGTTATTTCACGTCATATCTGAGGGTCCTATTTACCTCTATCCCTCCTAGATTGAGTTATTGCTAACACAAAAGCATACTAGAAAATTAAAAATCAATGAAGTCATATATGCATGATTTCTAAGCAAAATAACTTTCTAAAAAAAAATTTAAGTCCCACAAGATTTATTTTTCTGTAAGGATCCAGACTTCAGAAGGTCTTTATAATGCTTGAAGTGTGGTTTTCAATATTTTTTGATCAAGGTGTCATTTCAAGGACACCTCTACGAGCCGTGGAGTGACCCTTGGCTATTTTCTTGCTTGTCCTGGCTTCTTGAGATGTTCAAGGCTAAATGGCCCTCCACGAAGCCTTTCACGGCTCATGAACCTCACCACAAGTCATGAAAGGGCTTGTGGGAGGAGGCCCTTGCCTCAGTTGCCACTGTTTCGCCTAAGGGTGCTACCACGGGTACCATCAAGGCTCACAGTAAATATCATGAACTCTGGTAGTGATCGTGGAGGAATCCTTGGCCAATTTTGTCATGGAAAATCACCGCCTTGTAACTTGGGACATGTTCATAGAGGCCACCATGGACCGTGAAGCCTTTTGTGTTGGTGTCCAGTTCATTTTTTGATTCCTTTTTATTAAGGTCTCTTTGGTAATTTGGTTCACTTCCAAAGCCTTTTAAGACTTTTATGCCTATCTTAGGACCCCTAAATCAGCCCTTAGTTATTCCATACACTTCGTAATTTTCAAAACTTAAATTCTAGAATTCAAGTTCCTAAACATCATTTAAGCCAAATCCTTGAAGATTCAAGCTAAGGTCTCAAGTGTGCTTTCAAGTTCAAGTCTATCTCATCCTAATCTCTCTAAGTCAAGCAAAGTATGTTTGGTATCATTCATGATTACCTTCCAATCATGAAGCCTCAAAATCTATTTTTTCAATTTCATGTTTCTAAGTATGATTTATGATTTAGCTTTAAATTGTTAAAATTATGATATTAGTTATTATTAATTAATGATTTTAACATGAATTAATTCTTATTATGTTGATTTACATGGATTTTATGAGTGAATTTGCGTTATCCCTTTTAATTATGAATTTATGCTTGTGTAATTTCAAGCATGTTTCAATTGTTGATTTCTTCATGGGTTTACTATGATTTCATCTTATTATCATGATTAAGTATGAATTTCAAGTACCCATAATATTTCTTTATTCCTCGTGACCTAAACATGCATGAACAAGGTTTTTCATGAGATTTATGATGTGAGTTATTACCCAATTATGATTATGACTATGATTTCAAGACAAGTATGGTTATGTTATCACATAATGTCTATGATATGGCTTTAAGCACTTATGAGTGTGAACACACCATCATGTATAGGTATAAATGAGCTATTTCTATGTATGTAATCATAAATTAAAGTATGATTTGACTTTTAAGCCCAAGTATACATGATTATGAAGTATGTTTTGGCTCTAAGCCAAGTATGCATGATTGTGAATTAAAAAGGCTTATGCTCCTATTTCAAGCATGTATATGCATATGTATTCCCATGGGATGATGACTTAGCACCAAATGAGATTGGAGGTGGGGGCTCGATCCAAGGGATCCTTAAGTAAAACCTACATTTCTCATAACTCGTGCCAGCATAGGTCCATGTTTGTGTCCCTTGTGGAAGATTATGACTATGTACATGAAATTACTCTCCGAAATGGATGGTGTTCTTGTAAGGAGAGGTATGGTCTACCTTTGGCAAGTAGATCACTCTTTCTTCAGTGTAGAGGCAACATCAAGATTCTATATAATAACTCGCATGGTCTTATATATCGGTTGAGGTCTCATCCTTACTATATTTACGTATTATGACATTCATGCATCATGATTTAAGATATCTTGATATGGTATTCTCTTCTATACACATCTCTTATATATATATACACACACACCCTTGTCATCTAACCTTGAAATGCAAGTTTACCATGTTCATGTGCATTGCATGCCATATACTTTGTACATTTAAACATACTAATGTATACTTTTTGCCTACATGATCTAACCATGTAGGGGTCAGAGACTTTCCTCATCCACTTCTTCACGGCTAGATTTGATTTTGGAAGTTTGCTTGTGGTGAGTCCTTTATTCTAAGGACAATACCCACCTTGTATCTACCTATACTATGTTTTGACAACTTATTATACTTTATGTTAAGGGTAAGCTTAGGACATGTCTTGGCCCCGACCCATTATGATCAGAGGTATTCTTGGATACTATGTTATGTATGAATCATGTTATGCTATGGATCTATGAAGGTTATCTCGAAATCCTTACCCCATACTTTGTTTTGTGTGATGTATGGTAAGATGATGAAAGTCCTAAATTCTGACTTTCCCACTCACATAGTATATTCCTGTCTTAACATTTGCTACACGCTCTTATCCATCCTTACTCCATGCCCGAAGGTCTAAGCGTGAGCTCTCTCATCAATCTACATTATACTATATGATGGGAACATGATTTAGTACTACTCAAGAAGAAAACCATAGCCCACATGGGCATTAAGCGAATAATGCATAATTCCAACATGATTATTGTCTTCTGGGCGACGATTGATGGCGGCAGGCTTGAGATACGTTGGTTGTAATTTTCTTGCGCTAGGATCCCTTCTCTCTCCTTTTTTTTTTTTCAAACTTAGTAACCTTTTGAGGATTCTCATGACAACTATTCTTTGTTTTTGTCATTCTAGGGAAAAGGGAGGAATTAAGGATTTACGTCTATAAATTTTGACTCGTTGATGCGCTATGACGGATCTCCATCCCACCATGGCGGCACTATTGTGGCGAAAATATTCTCGCTATGGCAGGATGATGCTGATTTAGGAGAAAATTAAAATCATAAGTTTTGTTCCACCTTAATAACGACGGTTCAGGTCATTACTGATTGGTTTGGCTAGTTGTTTCAAATGGAGAGACCGAACTGTTCTAACTCTTCAAATTCCTTAGCCCATAAGAATTGAGCTAAGTGGCCGAGATGATCCGTTACATTCAAAATAGAGGATTATAATGCCAGCTAAGATCAATTTAATGAAACGCTTTTGAGCTAAGATCGAATTAAATGAAATAGTTTCGATTAAGATTGAATTAATGAAACAATTTTGATTAAGATTGAATTAAATAAAACGATTATGTATTAAGCCAATAATCAAGGATAGATTCCAAAGTAAAAGAATAAAAAATTTTCATCATAGATTTATCAAGTTGGGTAAGAAGTAATAAAATGACCCAAATACCCTCCAAATTGACATTATTCATCATTCTTCAGCTAATTCCCCTTTCTTACACCCAGACCCAGTAGTTCGTGTGTATAGAGAGGCTGCGAAGACTTATAGGCCCTAGACACACACCTCTTCAAATTATAATCTTCTACTTCTACGATTCCTTCACATGCTCTCTCACTCTCAAGGACTTATTTTTTCGGAACAAGGAAAAAGAAGCTCTTTTTTCTCGATCTTCATCTTTCTCTGTCAAAGGTCAGTACCTTTTTCTCCTCACTCCTTTTTTGTATTTGTAAATTAGGGGTTTTTGTTTTCTTGAAGTTGATCTGTTCTGTTGTGATTTTGTGTGTTAACATGAAATAACGTATTTGGCCAACAGATTTTGTATCTTCCTGCCACACATTATTTTGGGGACTTTTTCTTTGGTTTTATATGGGTTTTGGGCGATACGAGCTCGTGTATATGAATTTAGCTGTTTTAGTTCAAATCTTGTAAAGGGGTTAGCTTGTGTATGTGGCGTTAGTTGTCTTAGTTCAAATTTTGTAAAGGGGTTAGCTTGTGTATGTGGGGTTAGTTGTTTTAGTTCAAATCTTGAAAGGGATTGGGGAAATTTCAATTCCTCGTTTCTGATATGTATGTGGAAGTTAACTTTTTTAATAACCATAATGATGCTTGAAGAATGCTGAATCACGCTAGACTGTCTTCAAGTGGGAGGACAAATAATATTTAGGGCAACGAATCTTAATTTTACTTGGAATGGCAATTGCTGACTAGTTGGTAAGAAATGGGTCCAAATAAGAGTGAAGTGGATATAGATATAGCCAACCCAAACTAGTTTAAGATTGATTTATGCTTGTTGTTGGTTGAATTTGCAGTGTGGTTGGGACTTGGACGAGTTAATCTGTTGGACAGTACTTTGGGGATGCTGCATATAGACTAGATCTGAAGCTTGATTTCTGGGATGTTGGTAATTAGCTTTGACAGCTGCTCCTAAACTGTTTGCCTGAAGCGATGAACAATTTTTCTTGAGTTGTTCTTCCGAAGCATCAAATTCATTCATTATTATAAGGAGTTTACCACTCTTCTCATATACTTTTAGACGAAGTGTGGCTAGTATTAAAAAGGGGGAAGGAGATATTGATTAAGAGCAGTCTTTTACTCTAAGCTATAACATGTCCTTATTGGCGGTACTGGTGAGTTGCTAGTCTTGCTCAAAGGCTGATTAAGTGACAGATAATATATAGGATACAAGGGGGGACATAAAGAAGTACCATATTTCTAATTGGGGAACAGAACATTGACATCCCTGTGAAGATGATGAGAAGGAGCTAAGGGCTGGAGGCTATTCAATAGACTCTTACTAGGAAAATGGATTTGAAGTTTCAATGTAGAGTAACATGTGTTGTGGAGGAGGATCATGTCGGAGAATTATCGAGATCAATCATGCATCATTATGGAGCATCTCTACAGAGGAGCGTAAATCGTAATGAAAGGGTTCACAAATTTGGCATAGATATCAGATTTAAGTAGCAAAATAAAGCCATATCTCTTTTTATTAGTAAATAAATTTATTGATAGCAAAAATTAGTCAAGCACTAAGCTAGTGAATATTGCAAAGTGGGAGGTTCTTCTGTACCAAAAAAGAGATATGCTTTACTTTGGAAATAAAGCTAAAAATTGTGAGCTTCTGAAAATGGTGCAACAATAACTCTTTTTTTGTAAAACTTGTCTCTTTGTAGTCAATTATCTTGCCTACAAACAGTAGTACTTAGTTTTGTATGTTTAACATAGGAGATTAAATTTATTTGGACCTGAATTTCGAAAGGAATTTGCAGTGCCAGGTGATGGAAGAGCTCAACAAGGGGCTAGAATCATTCCGCAAGCAAAAAACATGATTTATCGATTATAACAGCCACAAATGAGAAGTGCAAGAGATGATCTTTTCTCAATTATTTCTATAACATACTACTTGAAAGAGAACGGGACTTCCTTACACTTCAATTTGGTTATCAGAGCTTCAAGGAAATAATTGCCTTTCTTCACTTGAAAGAACAACACAAAAGCCATCTTTACGTCATCCCTTACCCCCCACTCCCGAGCATGGAAAGCCATCCCTATAGCAGAATTTGAGGACGACGATTTATAAAAGTTGGTGTCTCATATGTAGGACTGCAGTAGAGAATAATTGTTGCTTCATGGTTCATGGCAAACATGTTATGGTGCATAGTGTGGAAGGTGTTTGAAACTGAATGGCTGACAACACGAGTGGTTAGAGAGATACTATTAGGGTGGAAATTTAGAAGGAAGAGGCTGAGATTGAGATTTTTGAAATTAGCTCCTTTTTTTTCATGTGGATAATTTAAACAAGAACAAATAGAAGAGCATTTGAAGGATTTGAAAGACCCTTGTAAATAGTTTTGGGTGGGTATTTGTTGATGCATCAACAAGTTCAGTCTTCCCTCATTGAAGTTGATGGTAGACTCTTGTAAATAGTTTTGGGTGCGTATTTTATTTTGTTGTTTTCCTTTTTTTGGATTGATATAATCAACTTTTTATGTAAGTAATCCAGAAAGGGTGCATGATAGAAGCTTATTTGTTATTGCTTGATTCACTGAAATAGTAAAATTATGTCCAACTTTCAGGTCTTCAGATATGCTTCACAAAAGGAATTAAATATTGCTGATATTTGCTATCAAGGGCCACTATGGGTGAAAGTGCAAAAAGGCGAAAGTCTTTGTGGGATGCTGAAGAAGAGAGTCCAAATAGTCCAAAACTTGTAGAATGGGGAGCTCCAAAAGCCGACAGTTCATGGCAGTCCAAAAGTAGATCCGGTTGGTCGTCTGGGGACAATGTTACAGGAACTGAAGAGCTGAGGAAGGAAAACTACCATTACAAGAGCATGTCTCCAGCTTTTGAAAGGCGGGGAAGGCGAAGCAATAGCCACTCTCCGGATAATGGTCGGGCCCAGTCTCGCAGGTCTGTTTACAATATTTGGTTTAATGATGCATCATACTCATGATTATCAAAAGATAATTGATCCCTTATTTGTAAAAACCATTAGCTAACAAGTAAGGTTGTTACTTGGGTTGAGTTTTTGATGTGTTTCATGTATCACAATTTGTAAAGAAAGAACCTCTGGCTGGTGGGATGCCACTACTTTAGGTTCTTTTATATTTCAGTTTTCCTTGCTCCAAAGTGTGTACAAGTTTTTTTTTTTTTTTAAAAATCATTCTTGGTGTTCTCTCTCCCTTTTCCCTGATCTTTGCTTTGGGTTGTGGGGAAGGGGGTGGGAAAGGGAAAGGGGGAATTGGACTAGAAGACATGGTTGATCATATTTGTACTGATATCTTGTGATTCATTCATTTTTCATTTGATAGATACCCTGGAAGAGCCAGGAGCAGGAGCAGGAGCAGGAGCAGGAGCAGGACCAGGAGCCGGGGAAGGGGAGAAGGTAGGAGCAGGAGTCGCAGCAGGGGAAGGGACAGGTTTAGGACCAGGAGCAGGAGCCGAGACAGGGGTTGTATGAGAGTTCAGAATAGGAGTCGTAGTCCTCTGTACAATTCTAAACGTGATTCATATGCATCAGGTGATAGAAGAACTGGTCTTCATATGTCTTCCCAGGTATGCAGAAATTTTGCAGCGGGGAATTGTAGGAGAGGCAGTGAATGCAGGTTCGTTCATCCAGATGGTGCCAGTCATAGGGATGGAGGTCATTCAGAGGACAACTTGACAGAAAGATTGGGCAGTCGACCAGAGCGTGGGCATATCTCAAGGTACAATGATAGTGAAGGTCCTGTATACCAATCAAGGGACAGGCTTCCTGACATGCATCATTTGGAGGATGAGATGCACAGAAACCGGAGTAGAGGTACAATTACTTGCAGGAATTTTGCGAAAGGCAATTGTCGCTGGGGTGCATCATGCAGATTTTCTCATGATGGTGCCTCAGGCGATAACTATGACAAAGGCATTCGCAGTGCATCCTTTGATCATGGTCAGGACAATCAAGCAACCAGAACCGGAAAATCACTTTGTGAGTACTTTGCAGCTGGGAAGTGCTATAAGGATAATTGCAAATTCTCTCACGATGCCACATCAAGAAATCATGAAATGAGGCCCTCAGATGACATTGGTGGCCACAGGTTCGATGACAAGAATAACTGGTTAAATGGTCCAAAGTGGGATAATGAAGCAAGGCCCTCAGACCTTGTAAACGCTAGTGGGTGGGATGAAAGTGTTGTGAGAAAAGATACTGCTGTCACAGTTCTTACGGATAGGACCTGTGAAAGACCTGGCCATAGTATTGAAAATGAGAACAGAACCTGGGGAACAGAACCACAATTTATGAATTCTGACAGAGAGAGAGGTGTTTCTCCTCACAGGGGGAGTGCTAGTCATCTTAATGCTTTGAACATTTCAGAATCTTCTGTTATACAAAACTTCTCAAATGCTCAAGATATTCATCTCACTTCCCATGCTTCTGATCTAAATATCGAGAGAACTTCAGCACATGGCGTTGGACATAATTCAAATCAAGGAGCTTCAGGCACCATTCTATCGGCCGCCACAGCCACTCAGCCTTATGGATCTGCTGGATCTTTTGTACAGCCACAGGGACTGACAGAAGATAGCATAGCCAGAACACTCGGCTCTAATGCAGTAAATGAATTTATGAATACTAGAGATAGTGTTCATCATGTCCGTTTGCCTGGGCAGAGCTTCAGTGGAACAGGTATTGGCATGAGCTCTGAACATTCTGCAGTTCTAAATGGAACACACCAGGAACAGAATGTGTTCTTACCTGTCCCATCAACTGGCCTTAATAAGAGAGAAGCACTTGGCACACCAGAGATGCTGGAATTTAAAGTCCCTCAAAATCTTTCTGGTGCTGCTGCTGGTGAACAAGTACATCCAATGGAAACCTCTCCAACATCTATGATAAAGAAATTTGAGGAAGGACTGCGAGAAGCCCAACGTCAAAGTGTCTTAAATGCCTCTGGTCCTTCAGGAATGCTACCTTCAAATCAAATTTCTTCACTTGTTCATGCTCTATATGGTCAGACCAATCCTGAGATGAGGGTTCCAGATAACTACCATCCCCCAGATGGCTTGGAGCTGAATACCTCTGGCAACTTTAAATTGCCCCCTGACAATTCATTCTATTTGGATAGAGATAGCAATAAAGCTCCCATGGAGCAAATGAATCAATCATCTACTGTTGGTCCTGAACTTGGAAATAATGGTCAAATTGATGAAGTGAAGCAGCAGGAGAATAAATTAGTTGAAGTTGATGGTAAAGATAAATTAGCTCCCGAGCAGTCCAAGGATGTGCAAAAAAATGATCATCCAGGAGCTGTGAATCTGCTTGGAAAGGTTGAGGAGGGAAGCACAAACAGAGATGAAAAGGTGATGCGATTATTCAAAAATGCTCTAATAGAGTTTGTTAAGGAGATTCTAAAACCCACCTGGAAAGAAGGCAAGATGAGCAGAGAAGTTCATAAAACAGTTGTTAAGAAGGTGGTTGATAAGGTGACCAGTGCAATTCCAGGAGAACAACTCCCTAAGACGCAAGAGAAAATAGAGCAATATCTGTCCTATTCAAAGCCTAAAATTACCAAACTTGTACAGGTGAGTTGCCTATTACACAGTTCATTCCTCCAATAAATGAAGTTTTACTAGACCTTCCTATCTATACACTAGACTCTACTTTATCTCGCATTGGACGTAAAATGTTGTTTTTCGTAATTATGATTTGTCATTGTGCACAAATGAACATCTATGTTACCCATAGGATGTGTATGTTTCCGTCTTTCTCTTGCTTCTGCTCTAGCCCAGGCAGGTAGGAGCAGAGGTGGACCCATATGGTCCTGTGAGGATGCACGTGCACCCGGCAACTTCTGAATTTTTTTTCGCACGCACACGGACATATATAATTGTGCACTCATATATGACTTTATGCATTGAACTTTGTGCATAATGTGTATATTGAGTTCCGATTGTACATCTGGAGTTGTGGTATCACTAGACATTTTTATAGCAAGGCTTGTTGATCCTTCTTTTTTTTTTTTTTGAGATGTTGATTACATGCTAACTTCCACCTATTATTCTCTTGACAGGCATATGTCGAGCGACATCTGAAGAATGAAGCTTGAGATGCCGTGTTTATATTTGCTCCCCTTCTCTTTTCTGGAAAGATCAAATTCAACCAAGGGCTTGATTTTCCAACATGTACTGGAAGGTGTAGCTATGTCAGATATCTTTGTTTGCTGAAGTCATGTCCTCATAGTTACGACATAGATTTGGTTTAGCAAGCAGTTCTCTGTTATTTCGACAATTTATGTTCTGATATACCGTTGTTTTTAGCATTATATGTAATTGGTCTTCCTTTACAGATTCAATTATGTGTTAGTTTCCTTTGTTAGTTGTGCTGATTTCTGTGTCTGCATGCTTATTAGCTTGTCCGATTTTTTGTGAGTTGATTTTAGTTTTTACTTTATGATTTATTAATGAGTACCTTGTTTGTCTGATAAAACATTCTGGTGTGTTCCAGTCTTTTCCTAGTAACAGTTTTCAGTTCATGTTCTTTCCTTCTCCAGAAAATCATTATAGGCTTGACTCTGCGCCTTATTATTAACTGGAATGATATGTAGTGAAATTCATCTTGTAATTTTTATGCATTAATAGTTGATCCTGTGACCAGGGACTTTGATTCTTTCTTTTGGTTTGATTTGATAAGGAATGGGAGAAACCAAAGCTTGAAGTAGCCATCAGGCTGTTGGTCACTATTAAAAGCACTGCGGCGCAGGATGTGTCACCAGTTTGAATCTTCTTGTAAATCTAGACCAGTTTGAGTCTTGTTGTAAATCTAGACAAGGATAAATGGATGAGTCAAAAAAGTTTACCCACATGATACATTAACACACTCTATTGTTTATTGAGGAGTGTGGAAATTCACGATTTGAGTAATGCAAGAGAATTTTATGCATGCATTAGTATGGTTAATGACTCAATTGCCCTTTGTAAATAATATTTTTTAAAAAATTGTTATTTTAGTTCGAATTATGTATATACATTTAGAAAGTCATGCATATGTATAACATGCTCATCCCTATGGTAAACCAACTAATGATCCTGCAATTTTCTCCGACTCTACTCAAATGTCATTGCCCACAGGGCCGGATCTATGTATTGACTTAGGGGTGTTAAGACACTCTGAAATTTTATATTTATGCATAAATATATATTAAAATTTGTGTCATTATAATAACAAAGTAAACTTGTAGTTTGATGATAAAGTGTTAAGTTTTCTTTTGCAAGGTCTTGAGTTTAAATCTCAGCCTAAGTAATTTTTGCACAAATTAAGCCTGAAAATTCTTTTACAAAAATCTTGTGCAAAGGTAAAGTTGAATCCCTTGACGTCTCCTATTCAGGTAATACTAAGCTTTATTAAAGTGACTCTAAGTATATTTTTTTTAAAATATACATTTTCAAGAAAAAACATTTATGTCTATAAAAAATAATTTTTTTTTCTATCTCCAAAAGCATTTACTTTCTCTCAAAAAATTGATCGAATACCTTTTTATTTTTTTTATTTTTTTTGTCGTTATATTTTATGTGGCACCCTTTAACTTGACATGATGTTTAAGAAAAAAGAAATTTTTTTTAAAACTTGTGATCTAAAATCATTCTGAGATATTTGTGTGGCTGAGAATATTTTATTAAGGGTAAAAGGAGAATTTTAAGGTTAAATTATTTCCAATTAAAGTAAGGTGATATTTTTTCTAAGACAGACCAAAGAAGAAATGATGTCACGTAAAATGAAACAAAAAAAATATTAATTATCTTCTATATAAATTTTGAAATGATTTTATCGTTCATACGGCAACTCCAATTTTAAAATTTTAAATTCGACTCTAGAAAGATAAAAAAGACTTGTTCCAGAAGCATGAAAATTGCAATGAACATAAGCATTATTATAGTGGGCACTGCGCATGGTGTAAAATAGTACTAGGTTATGTGGACCAGCTGGTAAATTGTGTGATCATCCAAACATGTGAAACAAAATTTGGCCAAAGGTAGGATATATCCACAAACCTCTAAATCTTGGTTCTATATTTTATTCAGTGTGGCCAGCGGGCATTTCATCATATTTTATTGTAAAATTTTAAAAAGTAATTTTTATTTTTAAAGTAAAAAAATAATATTTATTTGTCACAAATATAAATTGAAGTTATTTTTTTTTACTTTTGTTAGTAATTTGAAGTGAAAAAAGCAAAACTTTGTTCTTCAAATTCTTGATAATTTTGGAGTTGAATTTCAGAATTTTATAATTAAACGTGTTTAAATTGGAGTTCAACTCCGAAAAAAAGCAAAGAAAATTTACAGTCAAACACCTCAAATTATGATGTATTTTAATTATTGGACACTTACACATATGATAAAATAATCCTATTAAACACTCACGATACAAATTTTTGATAAATTTCTATGCACATTCTCAAAATTTCATTACATAAGTTAATTAAACACATAAAATATGTTATCTTTTTAAGAATAACATCAACCAAACTTTTTCTTTTTTGTCCTAAATTTATTTATGTTATTGTTCCCTTTTCTTTCTTAAAAATATGTTTTAATGAGATTATGAAAATCTTTACTACACTCACTTTCTCCTGGTGGAGATTGTCACCTTTTTCTAGATGAAAAATATTCAAAGTATGAAGCTATTTTTCTCTGAATCATCATATATTAGTCTAACCAACTAGTGAGTAGTATCAATGGACAAAATTTGAGATAATATGACAATCCTTAATGTCCATTATCAAAATAAGCTTGTGAAAAGTGGTCCTCATTGAAAATACCACCTTTTTTTTTAAAGATAACATTAGGTAAAAAGATTAGTTTTTAGGATCTTTCTTTCCTTTTTCTTCTATTCATTTATATCTTTGTGTGTTTGGTATATTACAAAGAGACGCACGTAATTTTTATTTTAATACTTTAACTCTAAATATATTTAGAGGATCTCCAACTCACATCAAAATGAAGAACTTGGACATTTCTTGCATTAGTGACAGAGGAAACGACTCTCCCTTCATGTTGACTGATTGAGAAACTAAAATGTATTTTTTTTTTCTTTTTCTTTTCTCATACTACACTTTTGCGTAATTTGTTCAATAATTTTCTTTATGAAAATGATAAGAAAATAGTCAATTTTCATGCCATAATTTGTCCATGTTTTCAAAAAATTTTGTACAGAGAGAGGACATAAACAAAGTTTAAAATAATTAAAAGAAATGACATATTTTACGTGCTTAAGTTAACTACGTAACAGTTAAATGAAAAGCACACACAACTTTTTTCTTCCCCAAGTGTCTAATTTGAACACTTTATTAAAAGTTGACCCCCTTTTCCAGAATTTGTAAAAGAGGAAATTAATTCTGGATGAGAACAATTCATGAATTTTTAGATGAGTTTCAATTTATTGAAATATTTACTAATTTAACAAATTCTGTTGACTGTCCAAGTCAGATAAACAAAAGGATGCAGTTCATCCTTATTTTACGCAACATATAGTTAAATTACGGAATGAATATGCATCCTTATTTTAATAAAGATGAACTGCTATTAAATTTATCTGAATCCATAGCTAATGGACAAATTTAAACCAT
The DNA here is from genome assembly GCA_000787875.1 of Solanum virginianum. Taxonomy (NCBI): domain Eukaryota; kingdom Viridiplantae; phylum Streptophyta; class Magnoliopsida; order Solanales; family Solanaceae; genus Solanum; species Solanum virginianum. The sequence goes on along the minus strand of DF360120.1, from coordinate 48,764 downwards.
TCACATAACTAAAAGAGAAATTTAATATATATAAAAGAGGCAATATGCAGCTATGTCGCGGTCGATATGTTGACTTATCTTCTTTAGCTGCTTAATTTTATTTTATTATTTCTATTGGTTATTTTCTTAATTGCTTTAACTATAATTTTATAATATTACCTCTCATAAATAATTTTTTTAGCTACTTCAAGTATGATTTTATTATATCATCCGAATTAATTATTTTAAGTAATATAAATATTAGAATTATGATAAAACTAACAGAAAATAATAAAATAAGTCTTTTTTTTTAAACTGAACAAGTAAAATTTAATGACCATTTTAATATCTTTTGATGATTATATTTGTATAAAAAAAGAAGTACTTTTAAAAAAAAAAATTAATATAGATAAACAAAAAAAGTTCATGTATATTACTTAAAATAATGTAAAAAGTACTATAAGTCACAACAACTATTAATTTAAAAGATATAGAAAAAATTTAAATGATTTTTAAAATTTTACTAATGCTACTAAATTTGGGATAGAAAGATGACATACATTATTTAAAATTTATATAAACCGTATTATAAATTATAACAAATCAATAATTTAAAATATACTAAAGACTAAATAAAATTTTTATTGACTCACTAATTTTATATGTGCAACATAAATTAAAACGAAGTAAATAATATATATTATGTTAAAAAATATATAATATAGTATAAGTCGCAACATTTTAAAATATAAACACATATTTAAAAATTTATTAATATCACATAAATCAAAATAAAAAAAAAATTGAATCCGTATTAACACGAGCTCCTGATAACCAGTAACAAGGATAAACTTGATCTAGTTTATGAACCAATGATAAATTTAAACCTTTTCAGATAAGATTATATCATGCCATGCCTATATGCTATTGTACTTATTATGATCCAGCTTGCCAAATAGTTGCCATCCTTTTTTTGGTTCATTCAAAAAAAAAATAATATCATTTTATTATAATTAAAAGTATTTTAATTTTTTTATTTTTAATAAAATAATTTATAAATATATTAATATCTAGTGATTATCTTAAATTATAAATTTTAAATTTTTTTAATATTATATTAAATCAAATAATATCACATTAAATAAAATAAAATAAAAATAATATATTTTATGTGTTAAAAAAAGTTCGATTTTCACAAGGTTGTTTTGTTTTTTCCTAATCTAGGATGGAGCGTTTACAACTAGGTAAAGATCATGTGAAGCTTCTAATTTTGTCTTCTTTTATATTGTGAATTACAGCCGCAAACAAAAGTTTTTTCACGCCAAACCAATGAGAATTTCTTTATTTTTTTAATTGAATCAGCTTATTGAAAAATATAGAATGATAAATAAAGTTTTTATTGAAATATTAAAAATAACTATTATATATTTTTTGTACCGTTGCAAATCAAAATATTAATAAAAATAGTTGTTAGAACTTTTTTTAGTGAAAGATTTTAATGAAAAAATAGTAATTTTTTTAGTGGCAAGTTTTGAACTTTTTGTCCTTCATTAAAATCTCTTCTTTAGTTAAAATTGTCTTTTCACTATTTTTAAAAAATTATTATTTAATGATACTTATTACTTATTTGACTCAACAAATATGGTTGCTAAGAGAAATTTTAATTTACCATGAATTTTAATTAGTGACAAAATATTTATATATAAAACTATTATAAATAAATAATTTATCAAAATTAAAAAAAATTTATAATTAAATTTATTTTTTCAAAATATTTATTATTAAATAAGATACACGCTTTAAAGCATGTATAGCAAAGACTAGTTTATTAGTAAATCAAAAAGGACGTCTCTTTAATTCAAACTTGAGCCGTGGGGAAATAATTGGCTTCACTTTTTATTGCTTGGATTTGAATTATTTAACTTAGCAGCACATACTATTGGTCAAGAAAAACACCTTTTTTCTTCAACTTTTTTTTTTAATACAAAGAGAACAAAATCATTTTTAAAATAAAAAAGCCAAAAGTCCTAAAGATGTTGTCCCTATATGGGCATTAAATAAAATCTACGTCAGATTATAATTGTTTGGCTAAGATCTGTGTGGTGACCCCTATATGATTAATCAAATGAAAGTACAATTGTTATTCCTTAATCACTTGTCCTTTTTATTTGTTTGGAGCATATGTCCATTCCTTCTTAAAATTTTATATATTAATCTCATATATATAAATGTAAAATAGTATATAAAAATGTAAAGATATTTTGAATAAAAATTTGTAACACGTCATTAGTTAATAGATGAACTTATTTTATTATTTTTAGTTATAATTTATGTTCAAAACAGTTCAAATATTTATTATAAATGACTTAATAAAAGTAAGAGGACATTTTTAGACTATTTTCATCAAGTCTAAATTATAATATTCATTTTTTTTTAATTAAAATCGAGATCGAAATTCAAATTACTTTTTTCAAATTTGTTCAATAATTTTCTGATATAATTTTCATGACTCAAATTTTACAAAATCAATACTCTAACAATAGTGTGAGATTTTCATTGTTTGGCATTGAATAAAAACATCAAGAAATTTGAAATTTTCTAATACTTGTCTTTTTTTTGTTCCGAATACTAACAATTTTACATTTTCATATATTCAAACTATTAGTTATTTTAAAAAGTTAAGCATACGAAGGATTAACAAGAAACATTTTTTGCTATATTAGGTGGGGCAGGTCAGATTTTTTGGGAATTTATACGAATTTGCAATGCCATCCTTACCTCATTTTAGGAGTTAGTTAAGATTATAGACATTTTCATAATATTTCAGAAATGTTCGAAAAATATTCATAATATTTGAGAAAAAAAATTGATAAATGTTACTTGGCCATTCAATCAATCATTATTTGACAAACAATTCAAAATTTTAAATATTAGAAAAAAGTTAATATTTGGACCAAATTTTACTATTTGAAAAGTTTGGAAAAATCACCTCAACTTTTTATAGTTTATAAAATATCCATCATCTATACTTTTGGACTGAATTTTAGTGCTAATTCATTGTACAAAATTTATGCAGTTATCTATAAATTTAAGTAGTTTTTATTTGAGTTTGTCTCTAAAGTTACTTGGAATAATAAATATAATTATAGTTTTTCATATACAAATTCATGATATTTTCTTTTTTGTTTTCATCTTCTTTTTTCAGATTCATATTAATTGTATTCATTGTGATAACTTTCACAAAAAAACATTCATCATAAATAATATTACAAACTTATAAATATTTTAAATAATTTTTAAATCTTATAAATATAAATTATTTTTTTAAAAAAATTAAATATACTTTCTTTCAAAATGTACAACAAAAGATAGGATCAAATTTCATCACAAAATAACTTGCCAAAAATGTTTGTAATCTATGACCATATGCTACTCCCCCATTCATTTTTAGTTTCATAATTTTCGAATGATATGAATTTTGACTAACATTTAAAGGTATATATATAGATAGAAAGAGAGCACATCAAATTAATATTTCATCTATTTCAAAAAGAATGATTTATTTTTTTTATCATGTTTTAAAAAAAATCACTCATTTTTTGACAAAACTTTAAATTCAATTTTTCATATGTCATATTTAAAATTACAAAATTAAGTGATACATTTAACCTAACTTTAATTTAAGATCACGAGATTTGAATTTTTATTTTCTTTTAACTCTCAGCGAAGACAAACTAATTCAGTTTTCTGTAGTGGACAAAACAAAATTTGCTATTGACTAGATGTCAACTACCCAGCTCACAATTCTCTGGGTGGGGTAATAGTAATACTCACCCACTATTGTGCAATTTCATAACGTCTACTTCTTCTTCTCTCTTTAACAAACAAGCCCATCATAACATCACCGCACTACTCACCAACCCCAAGAAACAAAAACCTGCAGACTCCTACTTTTATCTATATATAGCAAATTATTGCTTTCTGTTTAAAAGTATCCGCAATTCACGTGCTCTCTTTATCCCCTTTCCCTCTTTCTGTTATAAAGATTTGTTTTTTCTTTTAATAGGAGACCATGTGAATGAGCCTAATTTGTAGTGTGTAAAGTTTGAATCTTTTTGAGATGGGTGTGTGGTGGTTTTGTGGATTGGTTATTTTGGGTTTGGTAATTGGAGGTAGAGGGTATCCGGAGGAGGATTTAGTCAAGGCATTGCCTGGACAACCTAAGGTTGGGTTTAGGCAATATGCAGGGTATGTAGATGTGGATGTGAAATCTGGGAGGAGTTTGTTTTACTATTTTGTTGAAGCTGAGGTGAAACCTGATGATAAACCTCTCACTCTTTGGCTCAATGGAGGTGTGTTTTTAACTTTTCTTGATTCATTTTAAACTAAAGTGACTAGGAATCTAAGTGTACTTTCATGTAGATTTTTTGATGCTATTTACTTGGGGTTCGAGCTTTTGTTTTTTGTTTGTTGTGTGTCATGTTTATTTTAGTCTTTCTGTATTCTTTTAATGTTTGGAGAAAAGGAAACAGCTTGCTTGGACCAAGTGTCAAAAGCTTACAAGTGAATAAAATTTGATATAGTGAGATGGAGTTTAAAACAGTAGTTGAATTGAACCAATCTAGAACTTCAAAAATAAGAGTGAATTCATAATTGAGTGAAAGTTTACATCTTTAATGGTAAACAACAACTTACCAGTGTAATCCTATCGGTGAGGTCCGGTGAGGGTATGTAGCCTTACCCCTATCCTGTGCAGTTACTCTTGGTGCAAGTGTACAGATAGATAAGAATGGAGAAAATAACCTAGCAGAGTCAAGAACAGTAAGCCTGATCAAACTAGTGATAAATAGATTGCAGAATTGTACTTTTTCCAGAACAAAATTTCTTAAATTAAAATGCTATGAATTTGGTGAATTATGTTAAGGCAGAGCCAAGAATCATAAAGGGTCTCATCTTTATGTTTCAGGCCCAGGTTGCTCATCAGTTGGTGGAGGTGCCTTCACAGAGTTGGGACCATTCTTTCCCACAGGTGACGGTCGAGGTCTTCAAAGAAATTCAAAATCATGGAACAAAGGTATGCTAAGTAGGGTAGGAAAGAGCTGATTATAAAATGTTTAGACCAATATGAGTAAGCAGAATGAACTTACCACTTCATGTCTTTTGTCCACTGTAGCATCAAATCTCCTCTTTGTTGAATCTCCAGCTGGAGTAGGCTGGTCATACTCAAATACAAGTTCAGACTACATCACTGGTGATGCAAAAACTGGTAAAAGATGCTTTGATCAAATATTAACTGTATTTAAATATCAGATTCAAGAAATTTATCCTATCTAATAGCTGATGTTTTTCCTTTTTGTTTATCTGGCAGCAATGGATATGCATATGTTCATGATGGAATGGTTGAAGAAATTCCCGGCATTCAAATCAAGGGAACTATATCTCACAGGAGAGAGTTATGCAGGTTAGAGACATTTAAGATGTGCAGTTATGATATGAGAATGTTCATAACATTCAAGACAAAAAAAATGCTTGAACAAAACTTGTTTAAACCCTTAAAAAATCAAACTTATCTTCTATTCTGATTTTGAACTATCAAAGCTATGAAGATTGCATAGTTTTTGTGATTGCTGTTGAAGCTTGAAGAGAACTGTAGCAATACTATGAAACATAGAAAGCCTGTTGCTGATTCAGATGACCATCTTAATATTATTTTCATTTAGCTTGTCCTTCTTCAACTAGTCCCTCTGCCTTACGGTTTATGAGGAGTCCGTTGACGCTTAGACTTGTCGGGGAAAGGGGATTCAGTCCTAGGCCTGTTCTTAGCAGCGTGGTGATCTACAGATTGCCTATCATGAAATGAAATTCGTGATTATGTTTTTCTCTTTCTCTTCTTGCTGGTAATATCCCCTGGGCTGACATTGTTTTACCTTTTCTTGTTCAGGACATTACATTCCACAGTTAGCTGTTGCTCTTCTAGACCACAATGAACACTCAAAAGAATACAAGTTTAACATTAAAGGAGTTGCAGTAAGCAAACTTTACCCCTCTTACGAATCCCTTTATTAATTTCTTTATCTTCATATTTATCTGGAGCATTTTCTTGGGTGTATATGCTTGTTAAACTGCTTTATTTTCTTTGTCAGATCGGGAATCCACTTTTGAGACTTGATCGTGATGTTCCTGCAATCTATGAATACTTTTGGTCTCATGGGATGATTTCTGATGAAGTAGGCCTGACAATTATGAATCAGTGCGACTTTGACGATTACACATTTGCCAGTCCACACAATGTTTCACAAGAATGTAATAATGCCATAGCTGAAGCAAATACTATTGTTGGTGACTATATAAATAATTATGACGTGATTCTTGATGTGTGCTATCCGTCCATAGTGGAACAAGAGCTGCGATTAAAGAAAATGGTATCTGGTTCTCTTCATTGACTTAACTTCTTTATATATGTGTTTCTACTGGAACTTAATAGTGTTTTCCCCTTTGCAGGCTACTAAAGTGAGTTTAGGTGTTGATGTTTGTATGAGCTATGAAAGGCGCTTCTATTTTAACCTTCCGGAGGTTCAGAAAGCCCTTCATGCAAATAGGACGAACTTGCCTTATAGCTGGTCGATGTGCAGCAAGTAAGTCTGTAAAATATTTAAGTCCACAATATTGAACCATAAACGGACACACAATAACAGATTACATCTTTGATGTTAACCATTTCATTAGCAATTATAGCCTTCGACTTCTATGCGTTACCTACTTTGTCGAAGCCCATAAATTTGATGAACTGTTGTAATGTATTTGCAGGTTATAACTAATGGATTATTACTTCTATTGCAGTGTTCTGAAGTACAGTGATACAGACGGAAACATCAATATTCTTCCATTGCTGAAAAGAATAATTGAAAACCACATTCCTGTTTGGATTTTCAGGTAAAGATTCCAAAATTGGCAAAATCCGTTATCTTGTTTCAGTTTTCTTAGTACCAAAGTCAATAGTGCTTGATTCTGAATTATACTTGCCTGCAGCGGAGACCAAGATTCTGTTGTGCCATTGCTTGGGTCCAGGACCCTTGTTCGCGAGCTAGCTCATGACATGGGGTTCAAGATTACAGTCCCATATGGGGCTTGGTTCCACAAAGGGCAGGTAATACTCTCCTCTGATATCAAACTCTTTCTTTCCAACGCCGATGAGAAGCTATGAGTATAACCATTCGTTTGTCTCTCAAACAGGTGGGAGGTTGGCAAACGGAGTATGGCAATCTGTTGACCTTTGCCACTGTGAGAGGTGCTGCACATATGGTACCATATGCAGAACCTGCAAGGGCTCTGCATCTGTTTAGCTCATTTATACGTGGACGCAGACTACCAAACAACACACGCCCCTCCATCGACGACTAAGAAAATTCCTTTAACGAGCACTTTAAAGTTGGTTATAGGTATAGTTACTTGAGTGAAGATGAATATTAGGGACTTCCTGTATAAACAGGAAGTGGATAAATCATTTCATTTGAATTTGGCTTTGAAGTAGCTGAAGGTTTTCTAGATTGACAGTGTAATAGAGATTGGGAAAACATACTTCAAAGAGTTCTCTTGCCTTAAATTTCTTTGTATGAAATAAAGAAAGCAAGCATTCTCAAAAAATTGCTCAAATTTGATTATCAACATCTCTGGTGCAATCTCAGGAAAGAGTGTATGCAAACATCCGAAAACTTGAATAAAATCACTAAAACCCCACCATAAAGAAAAATAATTCTATAAAGGAATAAAGAACCTATCTTTTTCTTTCTTTCCAAATCTAAACAGTACAAGATAAGATTATTTATTGTAATAACCATAAAAGATCTCCACATACAAAACAGTCATGGCCAGAACCTTCCCTATTGCAGCCAAACCAAAGCATGACATCAGATAGCATTGAAGGGACTTTGCTGCATTTGTAAAATATAACTATTGAGTTTTAATGCTATTTGTAGTCCTAAGAAGAAGAAGGGGAGGGTATTAATAGTCGGTAATTAAAAATTGAAGGGAATTTTTTTTATTAAAAGAAAAAGGAAAATTAAAGGCTGATGTGATTTTTTAAATTTTTTTTGGGCTTTAAATAAATTGTACTCACTTGTTATGTCCTGTGGCATGGGAGGGGTATATCTAAGCACAATTCGTCAAGTTGAGAAGTGTTTTTAAGCTGATTAATAGTTTATGGACAAAACTAATAATTTATGCCAAGTTCGAGAGTATATTTAAGTTAGGTTCGCCAAGTTGAGAATACATTTAATCATATCAATAGTTTAAAGACAAAACTAATAATTCGTACCAATGTTCGAGGATGTTTTTAGTACTTATCCTCCGTAAAAAGACAAATGCCTGTTATATTTTCTTATACAAACATTGATCAATAATTTGGAAAAAAAAAAATGAAAATCAATGTTTTGATTCCACAAGAAGAAGTAATAATTTAGCTATACACTATATTTACACCAAATTATAAAAAAAACTAAAAATTTCTTTATATGCATATCAATTCAACCCGCCAAAACGACCCAATCGAATTTCTGTCGATGCGTCACATAGCTTCTCTTAAGCTTTCCTTTCTCAGACAACATTGTCCACTTCCCCGTCACCGTCGCAAATTCTCGGCAACCGCGCCGGAGACACGGCCCCGAATCGAAGACTCAGAACCTCTATCAGCTCCAACTACTCTACTTTACAACAATCTCCTGAAAATATGTCTACAGGAATGCAAAAACCTTCATTCCTGCCAGGTGTTCGACGAATTGCCCCACAGAGCTGCACGAGCTATGAAAGCTTGCAAAGCCATCCATTTGCGGAGTATGAAACTTGGGTTTGCATCACAAGGACGTTTGGGGAATTCCATTGTTGATTTATACGCCAAATGTGGAGACATGGTTTCGGCGGAGAAAGCATTTTTCTGTCTTGAGAACAAGGATAGCATGGCTTGGAATTCAATTATATTGATGTATTCGAGAAATGGGTTGTTAGAGAATGTCGTAGAAGCTTTTGGGTCGATGTGGCATTCTGGAGTGTGGCCCGATCAGTTTAGTTATGCTATTGTGTTATCTGCTTGTGCTAGGCTAGTGGATGTTGAGCTCGGAAAACAAGTGCATTGTAGTGTGGTGAAAAGAGGGTTTGAATTCGATTCTTTCACTGAAGGTTCTCTTATTGATATGTATGCAAAATGTGGTTATTTGATTGATGCTCGGAGAATCTTTGATGGAGCAGCGGAGCCGGACAATGTTTCTTGGACAGCAATAATTTCTGCTTATATTCAAGTAGGTCTACCTGAAAAAGCAATGGAGCTTTTTGAGGAGATGCAGGAACGAGGGTGTGTGCTGGATCAAGTGGCATCCGTGACCATCATAAATGCATGTGTGGGACTAGGTAGGCTTGATGCTGCTCGTCAACTGTTTACTCAAATGACCAATCCAAATGTTGTTGCGTGGAATGTGATGATTTCTGGTCATGCCAAGGGAGGGAAAGAAGTGGAAGCTATAAAGTTTTTTCAAGACATGATTAAAGCTAGTGTTCGACCTACACGTTCTACCTTGGGAAGTGTTTTGAGTGCAATTGCAAGTGTTGCAAATTTATCCCTTGGCTTGCAGGTCCATGCTTTGGCAGTTAAACAGGGATTAGAATCCAACGTCTACGTTGGGAGTTCTTTGATCAATATGTATGCCAAATGTCAAAAGATGAAAGCTGCAAGTGAAGTATTTAATAGCTTGGGAGAGAAAAATGAGGTGTTGTGGAATGCATTGCTTGCAGGTTATGCACAGAATGGCAATGCTTGCGAAGTTGTCAAGTTATTCAGAAATATGAGACTTTCTAGTCTTGAAACTGATGAATACACTTACACTAGCATACTTAGTGCATGTGCTTGTTTGGAAGGTATGGAAATGGGGCGGCAACTTCACTCTATCATCATTAAGAATAAATTTGCATCTAATTTATTTGTTGGAAATGCATTAATAGACATGTATGCCAAATGTGGGGCTCTCGGTGATGCCAGGCGGCAGTTTGAGAAAATGCTAATTAGGGACCATATTTCCTGGAATGCAATTATAGTTGGCTATGTTCAGGATGATGAAGAAGAAGAGGCTTTTAACATGTTCCAAAAAATGATATTGGAGAAGATTGTTCCTGATGAGGCATGTTTGTCTAGCATACTTAGTGCCTGTGCCAATATACAAGATCTTCATAAAGGGAAACAATTGCATTCCCTGCTGGTTAAATGTGGTCTGGAAAGTGGCCTTTTTGCTGGAAGCTCCCTTGTTGACATGTATTGCAAGTGTGGTAACATTACTTCTGCCAATGAGGTTTTCTTTTGCCTTCCTCATCGAAGCGTGGTGTCTACTAATGCTTTAATTTCTGGTTATGCTCAGACACACATTGATTATGCGGTCCATTTATTCCAGAATATGCTTGTTGAAGGACTAAGGCCTTCAGAGGTGACATTTGCTAGCATTCTTGATGCATGTAGTAACCAGGCTTACATTCTTGGGAGGCAACTGCACTCTTTCATTTTAAAGCTTGGATTTTCATATGATGATGAATTCTTGGCAGTTTCTTTAATAGGCATGTATTATAATTCCAGAAGATTAGACGATGCAAACTTGCTGTTCTCAGAGTTTACCAAGCTAAAGAGCCCAGTTTTGTGGACTGCTATGATATCTGGCAATATACAAAATGACTGCTATGAAGAAGCTTTGCTTTGTTATCAGGAAATGCGCAAGTTTAATGTCATGCCAGATCAGGCAACTTTTGCTTGTTCCCTAAAAGCGTGTTCGACCTTGGCTTCTATGCAGGATGGTAGGAAAATCCATTCTCTCATTTTCCATACTGGTTTTGACACGGATGAATTGACCAGTAGCTCCCTAATAGATATGTATGCTAAGTGTGGGGATGTTCAATGTTCATTGCAAGTGTTTAGTGAAATGGCGAGCATGACAGATATTATCTCATGGAATTCCATGATAGTTGGCTTTGCAAAAAATGGTTTTGCAGAAGATGCACTGAAAGTCTTTGAAGAAATGATCAGGGCATCTGTGAAGCCTGACGATGTCACGTTCCTTGGGGTTCTGACTGCTTGTAGCCACGCAGGAATGGTATCTGAAGGCCGTCAAATCTTCAAGGATATGACTAGCCTCTATGATGTTCGGCCACGCGCCGATCACTGTGCCTGTATGGTTGATCTGCTTGGTCGTTGGGGAAATCTCAAAGATGCAGAGGAATTTATTGAAAGATTAGATTTTGAACCTGATACTATGATATGGTCTGCTTACCTTGGTGCTTGCAAAATACATGGGGATGATTCAAGGGGACAGAAGGCTGCTGAAAAGCTTATTGAGTTGGAACCCCAAAACTCTTCTTCATACATACTACTATCTAATATATATGCTGCATCAGGCAACTGGGGCGGAGTTAACTTCTTAAGGAAAGAAATGAAAGAGAAAGGAGTGAAGAAGCCCCCGGGCTACAGTTGGATTATAGTGGGTCAGAAAACAAATATGTTTGTTGCAGGGGATAAATTTCATCCTAGTGCTGGTAAAATTCACGCACTTTTAAAAGAATTGACTGCATTAATGAAAGATGAAGGCTATTTTGCTGATATAGGATCTGTGATGGATGGTTACATGAACAGAACAAACCCCAGACCTGCCTGGGCCAATACCGCAGTCCAATAATGTGAAGAAATGAACCTCGACCCTAGCTCAACCCCAACAACTAGCTAATAAAGTGCAAATTGCCTAAAATCATACAAGGAGACAAATAACCCCATCTCACACCAATGTGCGACTCAAACATCCCATGCCCAAGACGGAATATATGGAGCTGGACTATAACATGGAACCCTAACATTAGATCGATAAACCAAGTGTTGGATGGATTTGGCTTGGATATCATGTGAAGAAAGCGACCTTAGGCCTAATTCAGCCTAAAAATTTGTTGGTGAGGCGAGGATTTTCCAAGACCACATAGAAAGAACATAATCCCATCCACAGAGATGTGGGTCTTTTAATAGATGAAGTTTGTTAAGAATTGAGGCGACAGTACTCTTGTGCTTATTTGTATGAGATTAAGCAACGATCATGCCCTTAATGATTAGCAAATTTGTCACATTCTCTTGTTTCTTGTGTGGAAAACAGCTTGGAAAAATAGATTCTCATTGGCATGATTCTGTAGTTTGCTTTTTGTTCTGTTGGGAATTGGCTTATGCGTTATCTGCTGCTTTCATATTTGGCGCGACAGAATTTGTGAACCCAAAGGATTATGACAAACCAGTTCAAGAAGTATTCACATGAGCTTCATTCTCCTGTTGTATCAGTTCGTATAAGCAAAACCTTGATTGGAAGTTGATCAACCTCTTTGTTGCATCTTAGTTTCTTGAATGTTTGCCAGGTAATTTCTGAGATGACTGATGAGAGAGTCGACAGTAGCATGAAGTTCACAGGCCACATTGATGCTATAATTTCTGCATTTGAATGCAGCCATGATGTATGCTTTCTTCTACTATTAGATGCTCATCCTTAACTCACAATCTTCTGTCAAATGCAATTTTCATCGACAAAAAGAAAAAGACAGTATGAATTGCCGGGCTAGGGAGTAGCTGTTCTTGTCGGAGTACCCAATAAAGAAGCTGTGTTCAAGACACATCCTATGAACTTGTTGAACGAAAGGACTCCAACGGGAACAGTCTTTGGAAATTACAAGAAGCCACACTCTGATCTTCCTTTTGATGTAGAGAAGTACATGAACAAGGAACTTGAACTGGAGAACTAGTTTTAGTTGACAGAGGTTCCACTCACAGTTTCATCAGTCCTAGGGTGGCACAGACTGTTAGATGGGAACTGTACTCTTAGTCCCACCAGCGTGAAAGTCATGGTGGCTAATATAATGGTCAGCTTTTGTACACCAGTGAGTGCTGTGCTGATTTCCAAATGGACCTTGTTGAGAAATTGTTTCAATTTACCATGAGAAGTGTTGCCTTTTGTTGCTTATGACATGGTATTGGAAATGGACTAGTATAGTCCCATTGTCTTGGAAGCCAGACCCCTGGACCTGAGAATTACTTTTCAGAAAGATGGAAGACCTCACCTATAGAGGAGCTTCTGATAAGCAAGAATTATGGGCTGATGTGGAGACAAATTCCAACAAACTACTGCAACAAGGAGCCAATTGTTGCATGACACAATTATGTAAAAAGTGTGAACAAGTAAAGGAAGGCAGTCTGCCTGAGGAAGTGGTTTCCCTGTTGCAACAGTTTAGTGATGTGTCTTTGAATAACCAAAGTCACTACCTCCAAAAAGGAATTGTGATTATGCCATGACCCTGTTATCTGGTTCTCAACCATTCATGTTGAGACCATATAGGTACTCACATGATCAGAAGGATGTCATTGAGCAGATGGTTAGAGTCAATCTTGTCTTTCCTCTCTTGCTCTCTTTGTTAAGAAGTAGGATGCGACATGGAGGCTGTGTTGATTGTAGAAGGTTAAATGCCGTGACTTCGAAGAATAAATACTCTAATCTAGCAGTAGGGGATTTTTTGGATGAACTAAGGGGTCGTTTAGTTTGAATATAAGTTATGATGGGATAAATTATGTTGGGATTAGTAATGATGGGATAAGTTATGTTGATGTTATTTCTTATTGAGTATTTGGTGTGTTGGATAAATTTTAAGAATATTATGATTGTTTACAAAAATACCATTCACTTTATTAGTTTTTAATGTATTTTCTTTGCTAACTTTAGTTATTCAATATTCGCTTTTAAAATAAATCTCTCATCTTATTTAGCTTAAATATTTTTAGATGTGCATTCCATAATAATATCGTTTGCATTTAAAATAATTTAAAAAAAAATTAGTTTACAAATAGAACTTGCATATTTAAGTTTGTTAAAGTAAAAAAGGATTTATGCAAAATCAAAATATAAAAAACATAATAATTAATCAATAAAAATTATAATATATAGTGTAATTTTTTAATAGATAAATATGAAGAAGTATTATAAAAATAAGGAGTGAAGGTTTTGAATATTATTAACCAAACGAATATTTAATGGGGGATAAAATTTTATCTCAGGATTATTTTCATTTATCTCTTACACCAAACGACCCCTAAAGGATGTAGTGTTTTCAAAATTGGATCTCAGGGCTGGATATCATCAAGTCAGAATGAAGGAAGAAGATGAGTTCAAAACAACTTATTTGAAGAGATTTTCTGTTCTTTTTTCCTTTCTTTTGCTTTCTATGCAAGGGGATTCTCCTAGATGCGTTGCAAGAGGAGTTCTCTATTTTAGGTGAACTAGTTTAGTGTACGTCTGCTTGTGTGTATCGTGTTAATTAATAAAAAGTGTATAAAAAATAAATTAATAAATTATTATGTATGTAACTTATATCATTGAGCACATAACTATAAATAATTACGTAAATATTGCTATCTCATATCATCATGTTTAAAAATATGTCATTTTCCTATTCCTATCGCAGGATGCAAAACAACTTCATTCTATTTGGCAATAGAAATAGACGAAATAATTGAATCTTCTGATTTTGCATATGTCCTTTTTTCCCCATTCGGTGTCTTAAAAATAGAGTAGTCTTACCACGGCACCACAAACATGCTAATAATTTTATGTTCTTTTAGTGTTCAAGAAAAAAACATATCTTATTTTATCATTGAATTTTAAATTCATGTTCTCCTTTTATCTACCTCAACATGAATTATAATCAATACGTTCATATTTTCTATTATAATATAATTTTAGATAATAAAATATTTACTTACTATTTGTTTTTTTAATTTGAGACTTTTAGCAAGAGAATTGTAACACCCCCTAATTCATTCTACCTAGACTGAGTAGATGCGTAGAGAAAATTGAGAAAATGACTAAGAAAAAAAATCACCGGAAGAAACCATGAACTCCATCTACGGCCCATAGATGTAGTCTCGTAGGTGCCCCTATGACTAGGTAAAATTTTCCTAAGTCTGAGACCCATGTACGAGATAGTCTACAGACCATACACCATTCCACGACCCGTAGATTATGCTTCGTAGCTTGGTGG
Organism: Solanum virginianum; assembly: GCA_000787875.1. Lineage (NCBI taxonomy): Eukaryota > Viridiplantae > Streptophyta > Magnoliopsida > Solanales > Solanaceae > Solanum > Solanum virginianum. Next base: position 33,704 of record DF360120.1, on the reverse strand, counting down.
TTCAAAAAATTAACTTTTATGAATATTGAATGACAAGTTACCAGATGGCCTGTCATCTTAGTTACGATTCGTAGAATAGGTTTCATAGATTGAGGTTCTAGGAAACTAAGATTTCTGAACAGTGAGATCACGAGTTACCAAATGGCCCGTAGCCCAGTTTATGAGCCGTAGGAAGTAGCTCGTAAGTCCTAAGTCCAATTTCTAATAACCAAAACTTTGGCACTTCCAACTACGAGGGGTCACTTACGGCCCGTAAGTGGATCCACGACCTGTGGACGAGGTTTCGTGGTTCCCATCGACAACTTTAAGAGGGATATTCTTGTTTTTTCCTATCCTTTTTAATTGAAATCTATGATGTTTTGGACTTATTTTGGGTCCCTTATCAGTACCCTAGGTGTATTACTCCTCATTATACACTTAGAAAATCTTGAGAGCATTGAAGGAGGGAGAAAAAACAAGGGTTTCACGTTCAAGCATGAGGATTTTCACAGAGTTGATCGTTCTTCCTAATTCCAAGTATGTAACACTTCCTAAAGTGTAAGACCGAATCCGTCCATGCGTCTACTCGAGACGAGTTATGAATAATAATGGAGTATTGACAAATCCTATGACCTTAAATCTTCGAGTTATTGCATTTATTTTGAGTTTCTATGAGTATTATGAGTAAAACAATGAGTTAATTGCTGGTCATATGAAATTGAGGTATAAAATTTGCGTCTAGTTCTATGAATCTTAACTTGCACAATCCCATATAACTTGCATTGGATTGATCGGACTTAGACCATGATCGTGATCGTCTGAGTTGAGTAAATTAAGTATGATTGAGCATGAGGAGCATACTGCCTGTATTTATGCATATTTAATGAGAATCCAATTTGTTTATTGTGATGAACATGATGAAGTAGAGTCTAATTGACCATTTGAGTTGAGTTAGAGTCTTGATTTCATGCATGATTGATGATTTGGGTTGATTGAGTTATTGAGTAACTGAGTTGAGTTGATCGGAGAAAAATCCAATAAGATGAGTCTTGAGTTGATTGTCATGAGCATGTTTTAGCCTTAGGAGGAGTATTGCGCACTGGTATGAGAGCGAGTAAATAGCTACTCTAACCCATAAACTACATTGCAAGCGTAGGATAATTGTACAGTTCAATCTAGCGACTCATGTCCTAAAAAGATAGACATTTACTTTAGATCCAAGAGAAAATTTGATCATCCTTTACCTTGGCAAGTTTAGGATGAATGTGACAATAACATCGCCTTTATTGTACATCACCAAACTAATGGTGGTAGGATTGGATGTCGGTTAAGAGAAATTCCTAAAGAACTCCTAATTGTGCATATAATGTTTTAAACTGAGTCGCATAACACTGAGTCTATTTTCAAAGCATGATTATAAACTTTAAACTTGCATATTCATTGAGTTGAGTTATGAGTTGATGAGTTGATTTCCGAGTCAAGTTGACTGGTTTGAGTTGAGATTACTTATTTCCTTTAGCCATTTTACATATAATATATTCCATGCACTGACGTCTTTTGGACCTACATCGTCAATGATGCAGATATAAGGTGATAGAGGACTTTAGCCAGTGCATTGTTGAGGTCTAGCTTCTTGCTTTTAGAGTTGGTAAGCCCTTCTTGCCTTTGAAGGAGCCCTTTTCTTTTATTGAGTATTATTATTTTCTTTGATTATGGGTAGCCATGACCTATCATGGTACTGTCTAGATTGTTAGATAGAGGTTTTATAGACATTGAGTAGAGGATTGTTGATTGTTATTTTATTTCCAAGCTTGATCATTGGAAACCATATTTTTATAATTAAGAGTTTTATTTATCTGTTTGATGTCTTTTCTTGAGCATTCTTCTGTTGTCAAGTATGATGTGATGGTGAGTCCAGGTAGTTCTCTTGGGGAATCAGCAATAGTTCTTCAAGTGCCGGCCACGCCAAGGATACCCTTTCGGAGCATGAAAAACTTGGTATCAGAGCACAGAGTTCGAGTGTCCTACGGAGTATATGAGCCATATCTAGTAGAATCTTGTTTATGGATGTGTTGTACACCACACTTTATAAGGAGGAGGCTATGGGACATTAGGAAGGGTTACACTTCTTTTCTATTCTGAGTTCGTGCGATAGATTTTAAATCTATAAAACTCCCTTCTAACTCATGCGTTATGCGCTTGCAGATCATGCCTCCTAAGCATATAGCCACTCGCAGAGACACCCCAGCTGACAATACCTAGAATCCTCCTTCATAGGTGCCTATCCAGATGGAGACAAGGGGTCGAGGTCGGCCAGCTAGAGCTACTAGAGTCTCATAGGTGCCTACTGCTCCACTTGCTCCTACTACAAAGGCTGATTTCAGAGGAGCTAATACCATGCTTACCCAGTTAGTAGCCGCCTAGAGTAGGAATCGGAGTTCACAACCTTCTAGTTTTAGCTCCGAAGAGCCAACTGCTGTAACCAGGCTTAGGGATTTTCTGAGGATGAACTCACCAGTTTTCACTGGGTCCAAGGTTGAGAAAGACCCTCAGAACTTCATTGACGAGATGTGGAAAGTCCTGAAAGCAATGCATACAACTGAGACTAAGGGAGTTGAACTTGCTTTCTACTAGCTTAAGGATGTGGCTAATATATGGTATAATAAATAGGAAGAGGGGCAAGGTGAGGATGTTGAGCCTGCTGAGTGGAGTGAGTTTGAAAATGCCTTCCTTGACTACTTCTTTCCCCAAGAGTTGAGGGAGGCAAAGATTGGAGAGTTCGTGAACTTAAAGCAAAAGAGGTGACTGTTAAAGAGTACAACCTTAAGTTCATTCATCTATCCAAGGATGCTCTAGAGATGGTTTAGGACAAGAGAGCAAGGATGAGGAAATTCATATCTTGCTTGGGTAAGCATGTGAAGAAAGAGTGCAAGGCAACATTATTGATCCAAAGTATGGACATCTCTAGGCTTATGGATTATGCACAACAACTTGAATAAGATAAGAAAAGGGATATAGAGGAGCATCTAAGCAAAAATGCTAAGTAAGCAAGGCCCAAACCTAATCAGCCTAAGCAGAGTAAAGGAGACTAGTCCTATTCCAGAAACGATCTAATGGTTATGTACCATCTTCAGCCAATACACCAACTTCGAGTAACAAGAATGATCAGAGGTCCCAAGGTCAACAGAACTCAGAGCACAAGATTCTCAATCTTAGGTTAGTGTGACCCTTGGCTCGAAAGGGAAGCCACCTTATAGAAAATATGGCATAATGCATTTGGGAGAGTGCAAAGAGGGAGGGAATGGTTGTTTTAAGTGTGTCTAGATGGGTCACTTCCAGAGGGAGTATCCAATGTAGGGCAATAAGGCCCAGTGTTCTACTGCAACACCACCAGGCAAAGGTAATCAGAAAGGTATTAAACTAAGGGTAGATAGTGAAACAAACTGTCTGTATACAATAGGGAACGAACAAGACTAAGAGGCTATACTAGATGTTGTGATGAATATGCTTCTAGTTTTTAACTTTGATTGTTATGCATTGCTTGATCGGGGTGCAACTCCATCATTTGTGATGACATATGTGGCTAGTAGATTTGAGATTCTTTGTAAGTGCTTACTTAAGTCATTTTCTGTTTCTACTCTTATTGATGAGTCTAATCTAGTCGAGAGGATTTGTAGAGATTGCGTATTATCCATCTATCATAGGGATACCCTTACCGATTTGATCGAGTTAGAGATGACTGACTTTAGTGTAATTCTTGGCATAGACTGGCTTTATGCCTGTTATGTCTCTATCGATTGTAGAACTCGAACTGTCAAATTTTAGTTTTTGAATGAGCCTAGCATAGAGTGGAATGAAAATTATGTTGTCCTTAAGGGTAAGTTTATTTCTTACCTTAAGGCCAGAAAGCTAATCTCCAAGGGTTGTATCTATCACATCGTCCGAGTCAAGTTTGACGATGTTGAGCCTCCTGCCCTTGAGTCCATCCCGATCATGAATGGGTTTCTTGAAGTGTTTCTCGAGGATCTGTCAGGAGTCCCCCCTGATAGAGAGATTGACTTCAAAATTGACGTTCTTCCTGATATCTAACCTATCTCTATTCTGTCGTATAGAATGGTTCCCGCAGAGTTGAAGTAGTCAAAAGAGCAATTGAAATTTTTTCCAGAGAAGGCTTTATTAGGCTAAGTGTTTCTCTGTGGGATGCTCTTGTTCTATTCCTGAGAAAGAAGGATGGTTAACTCAGAATGTATATTGACTATTGCCAATTGAATAAGGTGATAGTCAAGAATAACTATCCCCTCCCAAGGATTGACGACTTGCTTGACCAACTTCAGGATACCACTATTTTCTCCAAGATAGACCTCAGATTAGGCTATCATTAGTTGAAAGTGAAAGTATGTGACATCTCAAATATGACTTTCTGAACCTAGTATGGTCACTTCGAGTTCTGGTGTATTCTCAAGATGAGGAGGAGCATGCTAATCACCTGAGAATTGCTTTGCCCACACTCAAGGATAATGAGTTGTATGAAAAGTTTTTAAAGTGTGAGTTTTGGCTTAAATTTGTGGCATTCCCAATCCACATAGTTCGAGCAATAGCATACGAGTGGACATTTAAAAGATTGAAGCAGTTAAGAACTGGCCCAGACCAACCTTTTCGATTGACATAAGAAGTTTTCTGGCTTTGGCTAGTTACTACCGTAAATGTGTTGAGGGTTTCTCTTTTATATCCATATTGTTGACTAGACCGACTCAAAAGAATGTCAACTTTCAATGGTCTGATGAATGTGAGAAAAGCTTTCAAGAGTTGAAAACAAGGTTGATTATCGCCCTAGTGTTGACCTTGACCGAAGGAACTATTGGATTTATTATTTATTGCAATGCCTTGAGAGTGGGATTGGGATGTGTATTGGTGCAGAAGGGTAAAGTTCTTGCTTATGCTTCTAGGAAACTCAAAGTTCATGAGAGGAATTACCTCACATACGACTTAGAATTGGCAGTGGTGGTACTTGCTCTCAAGCTATGGCGCCACTACTTGTATGAAGCACATATTGATGTCTCCATAAACCATAAAAGCCTGTAATATATCTTCACCCAGAAAGAGCTTAACTTGAGGCAGATGAGATGACTTGACAGGTTGTCTATGGGAAGCACCGCTCATGTGGAGAAAGAGAAGAAAGAGTTGGCTAAAGAGGTGCACAGACTAGCACGATTGAGGGTTCAAATGGATGAATCTGGTGAAGGTGGAGTTCTTGTGCATCATGGGGCTGCATCATCTCTAGTAGTGGAGGTGAAGGAAAAGCAAGATCATGACCCCATCTTGTTACAATTGAAGAATGATGTGCATAAGCAGAAGGTAATGGTTTTCGCCAAAGAGGGAGATGGAATATTGAGATATCAAGACAGATTGTGTGTTCCAGATGTTGATGGCATTCGAGAGAGGATCATAGCAGAAGCTCATAATTCTAGATATTCTATCTATCCAGGGTCAACTAAGATGTAATCCTAACCCTTCTCCTTTCTCCCTAAACTCTATTCTTAGAATAACTTATGTTTTTTGAGAGAGAATGAGCGTGGGTTACTGATTTTAGTACAAAATGACCTCAAAATGATGGGGTTTTAGTTTAGGATAGGTAAAAAAGACTGGAATGCCCCTACTTTAAAACTAAAAGTTATGTACTGTGATGGAGCAAGTCCGCGGCGCGTACTTGTTTTATTTTAGTTCATTTTCTTCCGAAACACATGAAACACATTGATGATATGCATTTTATGAAGCAAAGCATGATCGCGCTCATTGAATGCATTTTGTGCACAATAATATAAATTGCACTTATAGAGTGTATTTTATGAACAAAGTGCAAAAATGAACTATGTAGGGCAGGTCCACGTGCACTCTTCTGGATAAGCAATTTTGCCTCAAAAATTTATCTTTCAAATTTTTTAATCGAAAATTATGCTAAAATTATTTTTGAATATATTTTGAACTCCTTTTTGATTCTGCTTATGGACCTGAACCTGGGTGATCTATCCATGATCAGAATGAAGCTTGGGTTCCAACTCGAAGTTAGCTATAACGGTTTGGGATGTTACACTTTGGTCAGATTTTTCTTTTAGGAAAGATACCTTAGAGTGCTTTAGGGTGTTACAAATCATGAGTTTTGCTTTAGCTTGACTTGTTGTTTTATTTCCTTGTTTAATAGTGTCTCCAAGACCTTTAACATCAAGGTGAATTTTAGCATCAAGGATCCATGATAAATAATTTTTTTCAAAATGTCAAGTGGCACAAATTCAACTTTTGATGGGTTCAACATAATTGAAAAAAATAATTAGCATTAACAAAGATAACTTGTGACTAAAATTTTGAAGCAAATAAATTTAAGTAGATCCTTAAGATATACTCATATAAAAATGAGTTGCAAGCTTCATATGTAGTTAATATATAATCTAAGTTTTGATGGATTTAACATAATAAAAAAAATTAATTAGAAATAACAAAGATAACTTGTGACTAAAATTTTGAAGCAAATAAATTTAAGTAGATCATTAAGATATACTCATATAAAAATGAGTCGGAAGCCTCACATGTAGTTAATATGTAATCTAATTAATCTTCAATATACAAGTATTATTAATACTCCCCCCTCCTCTTCCCCCTTCTTGTAACAAAAGGATAAGCAAGAATAAATGAAAATAATAGATATGACACCACTTCACTTACATCTTCCTTCTTAGTTTAATACATTGTCCTCATTTTATAACATGTTATCAACATGAAGCTCTAACCTCCTATGAATAAGTTGAGCTTCTATATCAATATGTATGCAATTTCCTTCTGGCTATTTTTATATTTAATAATCTTATAGATAGTAGAGAAAATAGCCAAATAAGCCCCCAACCTATAGTCGAGTTTTCAACTACACACTCATACTTCACGGGGGTCCTAATAACCCCCTGAACTATTTTAAAGTAGAATTATTTACTCCCTAAATGCCGAGTTGGCAAAGAAGGTGTAGTTCACTCTCTCAAAGAGAGTGGGCGGCAACACATAATTAAAACTTTAATTTTATAAATAATTTCTTTTATTACTTTTCTAATTTTTTTTGAATTTTTATATTTCTCATTATTCTTATTTATTTTTTCTTTTTTACCTTCTTCCTCCTCTTTCTTTTCATCTTCAACAGTGAAACAATGGTGGCAGCCCACCTCTACCACCAGGTCCCATCTCTAATTATTCTTACTAAGCCAACTCTCATCCTCAAATAACACACTTTCCTCTGTAGCTTTACTTTACTAGTTTGAAAATTTAACGATAACTCAAAATTAAAATTGAACATCAAGAAGTTGGAACTTTAATGTCAAAAATAGAGAAGAAATTATTAGATAACAGATCCATTAATGGAGAAGAATTTATTTTCAAAATTATTCTATAAAAGACCCATTAATTGATTTTTTTTTTCAAGTCATTAACTAAAGAATAACAAGAAGAAAGAGAAGTAACTGGGTTTGTTCAAAACTTTGTAGAACCATAAGAATAGTGTAAAATTAGTGCGTGCCTTTTTTTGTTTTGATTTTGATATTGAGGTTTAAGGTCTTCAGTAGGTTTGATTTTAATTTATTAGATATATAAAAAAATCTTGCGATCAAAAATGGTGTTTTAGGTTTGAAAAAATAACTTGGGAAAGAAAGGAAGAAGAAGAAGGTGTAAAACTTTAAAAAAAACTGATGAAATACACATGTCAGACGCGTGTGTCTCACCACAATATACGTGGCTGGTAATAACATTATATGGAGTAAATAATTCCACTTTAAAATAGTTCAGGGGGTTATTAGGACCCACGTGAAGTATGAGTGTGTAGTTGAAAACTCGACTATAGGTTGGGGGCTTATTTGGCTATTTTCTCTACTATCTATAAGATTATTAAATATAAAAATAGCCAGAAGGAAATTGCATACATATTGATATAGAAGCTCAACTTATTCATAGGAGGTTAGAGCTTCATGTTGATAACATGTTATAAAATGAGGACAATGTATTAAACTAAGAAGGAAGATGTAAGTGAAGTGGAGTAATATCTATTATTTTCATTTATTCTTGCTTATCCTTTTGTTACAAGAAGGGGGAAGGGGAGGGGGGAGTATTAATAATACTTGTATATACTTGATCAGCAATGGATATTGTCACGACCTGGACCTAGGGCCTAGATGTGGCATGGCGAATGGGCAACCCGAAGGGACCCCAAACAAGCCTCTTAGCATATCATTACACATCTTTGGTCGCAAAAACAATTAAACATCAACAGAAGAACATAAAATAAGGATAAAAAGGGCTAAGAGAGTCTTTTATAGCATAAAACATACAAGAGTCAAGAGAGCCAAAGCTCAAGGCATCATTACATAACTTGTCCAACAACACCTCTAGTCCTAGAATTGAGCGGGGGCCAAGACATCTTTTTGGGCTCACCCTTATAGTCAAAAACATACAATAAAAGAAAGAGAGTCTTTGCATAACATGAGATCAAAAGATATCATCCTCGGTGTTGAGGACTCACCAAACTTGCTTCAAAGATAGTACTAGCCACGTGAAGGAGGAAAATGATCAAGTGGAGCTCCGGTTCCTACATGGTAACATCATGTCAGGCATAGAGTATGCGTTAGTACGTTTGAATGTACTAAGTATGTAGGGCGCAATGCAATAAGAGATTGACAACATAAGCAAAATGTGTAAAATATAGGCAATGGATGAGCATAGTAACAATATGGCATGCATGAATGTTGCTTGAAGTAAAACATACTTATATAGAACATATTACATGTGTAGGAAGAGACCATCATATAAAGACCAAGGCCTACCACCCCTTGGCGAGGCGATCGAGGTACAAACCCCCCAATATGGTTACACGGGCCTACCACCCCCCAGCGAGGCGATTGAGGTACAAAACCCCAATATGGTTGCACGGGTCTACTACCCCCGAGCGAGGCAATTGAGGTACAAACCCCTCAACATGGTTGTTTGGGCATACCACCCCCGAACGAGGCGTGGTCAACTTGAAACACTATAGATACTATTTATGAAATCAACACATATATACATTCTTTTCATCATCATAAAGTCACGTAACTCATGAGCCATGCAATAGACCTTCAATAACTCAAAAATCCTTAGCCAGACATTTTATCAAACACTTGGCGGGTGTGTAATACTAGTTCAAAATCATGCAATTCAAGAGTGAAATCATATGAGAAAACTTAATGTACATCAACCCACCAACACTTATTATCACCCTCATGCAAGGTACATTAAAACCCTTCATCAAATCTTATCATGGAACATATATTCATAGCTCAAAACATGCTTAAACAATCCAAATTTCATGAAAATCCCAAAATAATTTATAATCATATTTGTAGTAAGAGTACCCATAAGTAAATCAACTTGAAAACATGTAATTTGTTTAAAAAGGAAGGTTGGGCACCATGAGTGAAAGGATCCAATGGTTGAAACTCACATACCTTAAATTTGGAGATTTTCTTTATGAAGATTGGAATGAGAGCTTGAAGTTTGAATGAAATCCTTAGATCCAAAATGAGATTAGGACACTTGAATTTTGGGTGAAATATTTTTCTAAGTGTTATAGATAGGATTTTGGAGAATGCCTTGAATGATATGAGGTTGAAAAATGACTAACTATAGGTGTTTTTACGCATAGGAAGGCTTAGGCCCACGGCCTCAAAGCCTTGGACCGAACTAAGAAAACTAGTCAACAAAATGTAAGGTCCACGTCTGGTCTGCAATGCGGACCCAATGTGGAGGGCAACATTACACAGGTCTGCACCCTAGCCGCGTCGCACCAAGAGAGAGGGTCGATTCTAGATAAGGAATTTTTAGGAAAATAAAATTTTGATACGGTTGCTCAAAAATCGGGGTTATACCCTTTTCTCACTCAATTTTGCCCCTTGATCACAAATATGAATGATATTTGATATTACACATGAATTTTGAGATATATGAAAATTATGATCATGGGCATTTTCAAGACACATTTTAGGGCACTTTTTTGAGGGAGGGGGCGTTTCAATATCTCCCCCTTGGGAACATTCATCCCTGAATATCAAAGAAACGTATATGAGAGAAATAATCAAGATGAGTTCAGCACAACATATGAATGTAACAATGTACTTAAACATCATTTCAAAATCTCAACATAAGTGTCAAAATCACCATGAACTGGTACTTTCAACTTGTTGATTCCTCCAAAGGACCTTATGGAGGCTACATCCTTATTCCTCAACCTCTTCACTTGTCTATCCAAAATTTCTATCAGGACCTCTTCATAAGTCAAGTTGTCTTCAACAACATCCACAACATCCAATAGCACAATAACATTTGGGTTACTCACATACTTTCTCAATGTAGACACATGGAGGACCGGATGAACCAAGTCCTTTTCACTAGGTAACTCCAATTCATAGGACACTGTACCAACCTTCCTCAATACCCTATAAGGACTGATAAATCTTGGACTCAATTTACCCCTTACCAAAATGAACCACACCCTTCATGGGTGAAACCTTCAAATAGATCCAATCACTAACCTTAAATTCAAGATCCCTTCTCCTCACATCGGCATAGGACTTTTGATGACTTTGGCTGTTTTCAACCTCTCTCTTATCAATCTCACTTTCTCTAAGGCCTTCATAACCAAATCTAGACCCAACAAAGCCATATCTTCCACTTCAAACCATTCAAGAGCTGATCTACAACATCTACCATAAAAGGCCTCAAAATGAGCCATATCAATACTTGCATGATAGCTATTATTTTAAGCAAACTCAATCAATGGAAGATGTCCATCCCAACTACCCTTAAACTCCAATACACAAGCTCTAAGCGTATCCTTAAGGGTTTGGATAGTTCTTTCGGCTTGGCTATTCGTTTGAGGGTGAAAGGTCGTACTAAGCTTAACCTTGGTACCAAGACCTCTTTGGAAGGACCTCTAAAAATGAGAAGTGAATTGAGCACCAC